>PVJI01002953.1:0-134211 GCA_004026765.1 Micronycteris hirsuta | reverse complement strand
AACGGTTCGACTATAGAAAGTTTGTCACACACATTATTTGACCAAGGAGTCATACTGCAAATTGTCATAATCACCATCATCACTGCCATCTTACAGGTGAAAAATATCGAGATTCACATAAGTGACAAATGCAGAAGCCAGGGTTTAAATCAAGCCTGACTGTGTCCTGCATCCTTTGGAGCGTTCCTGTTCCTTGAACTTAAAGCTCCCGTGACAAACACCCTCTGACGTGTGGGGAAGTGTGGTCCCCTCGGCTGATCAGCCTGGCAGACATGGACTCCCTGAGGTCAAGAGAGCAATACGAATGGAACTGTCTGGTGATGTGCCAGGTCTGTTCCAGATGTACCACAGGGACAGGTGAACTTTCAAACCCACCCAGGCCTACCTCTGCAACCTCTTCTCGGTTTCCCACCGGGGAGAAGGAGACGCAGGCTACTAAGAGAGACTAACACTGGGCTTTGTCTCACTAGTGAGTAGGTCACTGTTAAAAGTCGTCTTCCACTTCCCAGTGTTACACAGGTCGGCAGGTAAGCTGCAGGTGCAGCCGCCTTGCTCTCTGCCTCTCCCATTTCTGTTCTTTGCTGCTAGGGGAGTAGGCAGACTTAAGGCCACCTCAGGAGTCCCTGTCGGCCTTCTCTTGCTACTTTGCCTCTTCTGAGACCACAGTAGGGTGTGCTGTTCAGCCAGCACCTGCTCTATCCCTGGGCCATCTTGCTCTCTCAACTCGCTACCATGCGGTCAGCCAAGAGGGCAGCAGACCTAGATGGTGTGGGGCTTAGGAGAAGGTAGAGGGCCTTTCTTAAGTCCAGAGCTGCCATGCAGCTCTGCACAAGCTTTCTGTTGGTGCCCTATGCTGGCACCGCACCGCGAACTAACCATAAAGCGACACTTCGCAGTCCATCTGGCTGGTCGCCCTTTTCGTCGTGTGCACCAGCATCTACCACAGGGCTGTCACGAAACACAGGCTCAATGACGTTTTGCTGACTGAATGAGCAGACTGGTGCTCCAGCTTAAACAGGCCTCGCTGGAAAAGTCCATCTGGACTTTCTACCCAGTGTGGCCGTCACTGGCCCCACGTGGCTCCCGAGCACTGGCAATGTGGCCAGTCCAAACCGAGACGCGCTGGCAGTGCAAAACCCGACTGCTTTCCAGAGACATAGTACACAGAAGCAAAATATCTTATTAATAATTTTTACCTTGATTACATATTAAAATGGTAATATTTTGGAAATATTGGGTTAAAGCATATTAAACCTAATCTCATCTCTTTCATTTTATTTTTTTAATATGGCTATTAGAAAATTTAAAATTACTATGTGCCCTGGCTGGTGTAGCTCAGTGGATTGAGTACTGGCCTGCAGAACAAAGGGTCACTTCCTAGAGGTTCAATTCCCAGTCAGGGCACATGCCTGGGTTGTGGGATAGGTCCCCAGTAGGGGCCATGTAGAGGCAACCACACATGGATATTTCTCTCCCTCTCTTTCTCCCTCTTTTCCCCTCTCTCTAAAAATAAATAAATAAAATCTTTAAAATTACATATGCAACTCATACATTTCTCTTGGGCAGTACTGCTACTGAATAAAATATATATAACCCATTAGCTCTATGGAAACTCTAAAAATAAGTTCCTAAGATCCCAGCAGTGTTTAGAGTGGCACCAAACAAATAGCAGGAATGTCCTCCAGCAGATTCCATAACTTAGGTGGGCCTTGGTTTCCAAGTCTGTAAGAGGTGACTGGTATAAATATCTGCCCCACTGGAGATCAAGTGCAGACTGTGAGCAAAGCCTCTGGAAAACGTAATGTGCGGTAGGTGTCCTCCGTTTTACGCACTCCCCTGGAGAAAACCTCACGCCACAGCCCATCCCCTTTTTCCTTTCAGCACCTTCCTTAGTCAACATCCCCGAGCTGAACGAGAGTGTGAGTCGGGGTACGAGGGGAACCCTGGACGACCAGAGATGCTTTCCCAGCAGGAACCCTGGGGAGAGGCCAGCAAACTGTCCAGGCGGGAAGCACTCCCGTGGCGACTTACATTGCACTGCGTAGGAGGCTAGGACCACGGCTGAGTTAAGCGGGCAGGTCAACCTGTCGGGGAAAAACACATTAGGAAAAAGGCACAGGAGCCTGGACCGCTCACCGACCACCTGTCTTTTCTTTCTTGAGTTAACCACTATAACACACCGTGAATCACAATGAAAACAGTTTTATGATCCAACTAACATCAAGCAGTAAAGATAAATGCCACACTAAAGACTTCTAAAAATGAAAACTTTCTCATGTTTAAAGTGATATACATTAATACACACACCCTGAAGGCCATGGTGGGCGAGGGTTCGGGCCGGCCAAGAAAGGCCCGGCTCACATCACTGAGAGGAAATGTGAGACTATACTAGTGGATCGCGGGGCGACCGTCGTATCTTTCCAGTAAAGACATGAGACTTTTCATAGGGCTCTCTACCTAAATCCCAGGGTCTCCTGACGCTAGGGTTCTGGATGACCCACTTTCTGGAAGGGTAGCATCCTCTTAAAGGGGAAAAACAGGAAAGCATGAGGAATTTTAAAACTCCAGTGAGTTTTAAATTACCTCGTTGAATTGGTTATAGTTATTTAAGATCCCCAAATCTATTTACTCTCCTGAAGCTTCCAATCTGCGGGGAATGGTCTGCCCACCTGTCAGCTTCCCTGCCACCCACCAGGAGTCCACAGACTCCAGGCTGAACTTGTTCTTCTGCCTTCTTAAGCTCCTGCCCTCCCCTAAGCCCCTCTCTGCCAGTGTTTTCACCTCTGTCTTGGTCATATTTCAAATCCTCTGAGTGCTCCCTTTTCTCCGTTCAACCTGGGGCTCCGTGCTCTCCTCGGAGCCTGGCCAGCAGACCCAGGGCAGGGATCACTGCCCAGCGGAGCGGGGCAATGGGGAGGGCTGAACGCTGCAGCAGGGGTGAGGGCCAGCCGCATGGGAAGACAGATTTTAAAAGCGTTCTTCCCAGCAACCCCATGGGAAGTGGAGAAAACATGCGGTTTCCATGGCAGTCCTTGAAGATGTGAGTCATGGCCACCTCTCTGACTAATCCAGCTGGCCTGCCAGGGTCCCCTTCCTGTCCCAGCGCTGTGTACTGGCCCCGCAGCCGCATGGGAAGGTGGCCTTCCCTCTCTGGAGCCAACTGGAACTTCCAAGTGCTCGCTCCAAGGCTGGAGACCCATCCAGGACACTCACTGTCCCTTTGTTTGGGGACCCAGAGAGGCCATGGGGAGAGCGAACATCAGCTGCTCACTTTCCTACCAAGACGGGCTTCCGTGAAGTCTAAGCCAGGGTCCTTGGGACTGGAAGAGCAGCTGAATGGGATTTGGGGGACAACTTAGGAGAGAGGCTAAAAGGGTTCCGTCTAGATGGAAGAAGCAAGCCTATGATTAAGTCAGAAAGAAAAACACTTGCAAAGAATAGTGTGCATACCACGTAAAGAACACTGCAAGCCTGCATTCTACTCTCCGCTTGGCCACTGACAGGTGACATCCCCCTAACAGACGTCAGCCCACACCTGCATCTCCTTGTCCTAAAATCTATGAACACTGTGGTCCCAACTGCTTCATGGGCTCTGGCCTCACTTCCCCACCAGCTGCAAGCTCCCCTGTGGAGGCACAGCAGAGGCTTCCAAAGACCCGCCTCGCAGGACTGAACTGACTGGGGAAAGGGGCGAGGAGAACAGGAGTAAGATGCGGCGTCCCCACCAGTGTACCTGCCATGCTTTCTCCCACAAGTCAAGAAAAGACTCAGGACTGGGAGGAGGCGGCTCAGGGACCACGGGTTTGGCACCTTCTCTCCCTTCCTGAGTTACGTGCGGATTACTTTCCAGCCACGGAGGCGGTCCTGATACACAAGAAGTGATGAATCACGGGCAGGCGCTCATGTGTTTGAGCGGAAAAGTGTCCCAGGGAGGAAACGAACCGCCCCCGGGTACTGAGGGGCGCTGAAGTGGACCTAACTGAGGCCTGCTCTGCCTCCCTGAGGGGCGCCCATTTTACAGTCGGGGTCCCTCCCTCCCTTTAAAATGTCTCAGGTCTTTACCAGAAAGATAACTGTACCTTTTGTAATAGAGTTGAAACAACATGAAATGAATTTTATTGGTCCTTAGCCTCTCTACGCCAGGACCGAGTTTGGAAGGATGTCCAAAGCATAATACCCTACAGGGCGCTGCTCTCCACCCCCGCTCTCTGCTCACACTTGGTGCTGCTGCCGGGAGTGCAAGCTCACGGGATTGGAACCAGCGGTTCTGCTAGGCTGGCGACTGACGGGGAACGAAGAATGCAAAATTCTCATTACCTTCCTTCACAAATATCCATCTTCAGTTGTAAGAAATACAAATGCCTATGAAACAATTATTTTCATTAATTCATCATGCTCAAATTGAAATATGACTTGTACATTTGGTAAACAAAATACATAAAGGCACATTTTTCTGTCTAAAGCATCAGGTACCATTTTGCACATTTCAAGGCCACCCCTTCAGAAACCATGGCTTGAGTGGCTGCCTCAGTCTTGATGGGCAGGGGCAGTCTCCCGCCAGCCTCACGCCAGAACATGCCGACCTCGGGTGGCAGAGCAGGGATGGATGGGGTGGACGTTGCCCATCAAGGACCAGCCGGTCAGTGAGCGCCCCACGCTCAGCCTGGACCGCCCTGATCAAATCTGGGGGATCTGAGAGCAGCAGCACCTATGACGTTCTGCACAGGCAGCCCCCGCACACTTGAGAGGCTGCTGTTCGGAACGTGGCATTTGCACACCCACATACCCTCTGCGTGAAGCTGCTGGGGGGAGGAGGGTCTGTGAAGACGTCTCCTTGGCGGGGGAGCGAACACCCAGCTGGGCTCTTCCCCGTGTCCCAGGAACTGTGGGTGTTCCAGCACCAGTGTGGCAGGCGACGACGGGCTGCCAAGACCTCCAGGCTGGATTCTGCACTTCCTTGTAAGCGCTGTCACTTCAAAACCCAGGACCTGACTCGTGGGCAGAGCTTGGGAAGCCGTCACAGGCACCACACCGTACTGTGAATCTGCCCTCCACCCAGGTAACGGGGCGCAGTGGCATCCGCAGTGCTGGCAGGCTGGGAAGGGCCCTGGAGAGCATTAAATTTAGGGAAGCGGCATACCCGTGACACTTGGCCGCGACCTTCCACTCTTTTTTAAAGCCCAGACTCAAGTGGGATAGACATTCCAGTGTCTGGCCAAAAGGACAAAAGTGAAACTTCTTAAAATACAACATAGGGGCCGGAGAGAGTTAATTTTGGCAATTTAAATAGATCATTCTCATTATTCCTTCAAAGTTATGTTTATTTATTTATTTTTTTAAAGATTTTATTTATTTATTTTTAGAGAGAGGAGAAGGGAGGGAGACAGAGAGGGAGAGAAACAGCAATGTATGGTTGCCTCTCACATGGTCCTCACTGGGGACCTGGCCGGCAACCCAGGCATGCGCCCTGACTGGGAATCGAACCGGGACCTTCTGGTTCCCAGCCCGCGCTCAATCCATCGAGCTACACCAGCCAGGGATCAAAGTTATGTTTAAAGGTTAAGGTGCTTGGTGTTTTAAGATGTGAATGCTTCCCATGGCATTACAACTTCCTGTTTGCACGCGCTGGGCCGTGCACATGGTATTTTATAACTTACTGTCTCATTTCAGCTTCGTAATACCTGTGGGGGGCAGGTACCACTGCCTCCGGGTTTTACAGATGAGGCAACTGATGTTCAGATAGGTTATGTGGGATCAGTTACGTCTTATTTTAACCTGGACACTTATGCTATGGAAAAATATCTGACTATGCTATAAATTTATTATAACAAAAAGCTTAGGATCCATTTCCTAACTCTGATATTATTACTTTGATTATAATTACCATCGGCTATCCTTCGTGGGCTGAAGACCAGCACTGAGAGACGGTGTAACACAGATGTGCTGATTCGCATTTAGCCCATGTTGGAATCTCTACCTTTCCCACCTAGCAGAACATAATCAGTCCTTTCTAGTTTGTTGCTCTGTTTATCCAAGTTGACATTCAACCAGAATTAAGTGTTCTCTCCTCCCACAATGCTATTGAGAGAAAGAAGAGAAGGGAGAGAATTAGGGATAATCCAATGGCAAATCTGGGCTTTCACTGACGAGCTCAGCTAATCGGGGTCTCTTCCTAGGGATATAAATGAGAACAGGAACCTGGACCTCACCATTCATCAAATGCTACCTTGTCATACATTCACCAAAGCTTTTCTTTGGACTAATTTTGTAATTTGAATTTTTTCATTGTAGAAAAATATAATATACCATGTACCATTTTAACTGCTCTAAAGTGTACCACTCAGTGGCGTTTAGCACATTCTCATTGTTGTGCGATTTCAGCAAAGCGCTGCGTAAACCCCGTGACCTCATCAGGAACAGATCCAAACAGTGGGATGAGACCCGAACCTAGCAGACCTCCTGGGCATCTCGAAGGAGCCTAATTCTGAGTCTGCCAGGAAATGAAATTCTGTTTACAAAGATCTAAGTTCATCAGAAACAGCAGTTGGGAAGGTTCGCCATCAAGGACAGGTTTATTTGGCAGTAAGAATAAAGGAAAGACATTGGGAGGAGGTGCCTGGCGTGCCTGTTCTCCGAACTGCCACGACCACTCCTAGACCCCATCCGTGAGCTCGACTTCAGAAAAAGCAGCAAATGCCTCCCTGCCTGGCCCCTGGAAAACAATGAGCACTACCACTGTGCCCCTTCTTTGGCTCGTCAGGAGCTAAATTTCTAAAAGGGAACTTAACTTTTGGACAAGTTATAGAGCTGGGGCTTCATAAAATACTATGTGCCAGGAACACAGGTAAAACTCTTCATTTAAGTAAAAACAAACAAACAAAACACACACATAAATTAATGTAGTAAGTGAATGGTGGAAGCCTGGCCCAGCTTTGTAGGAGCCACAGGGGCGGCTGCTCCATGGTTCCTTTCTGCACCAAAGAGAAACCTGGCGCCCCAATCCTAGGAGGTGGTAGCTCTACTCTACACCTCCCTGGGGGCAGCACCGATCTTAAGAAGGGAGGCGGGGTGCTGGGGTTGGGTGTCAGTCCTGTAGAACTGAATTTTAGGAGGAGCACATGGACAAAGTGAAGTTTATACGGGACTTAGGTAAAAACAAAAAGTAGTCTATTCCTCATCTTGAGTCAAAACCTGCCCTTCTGCAGCCTCCGCCCACTGGCCGTAATTCTATCACCAAGCACATCTATCTCCCCTCTCCCACGACTGCCGTTCGCAGGTCTGAAGGCAGCCTTCACTTCTCCCAAGCCTTTTCTCCGCCCTGAACTCCCCACGTTCCCCTCTCATGTCAGGGAGGCTGAGCAGGGAGATTCCATCGGCTCCCAAAGGCAGTGAGCTTCTTCCCCATGGCTATGGAAGTGAACGTCCAGTGCCCTGGGCTGGCCCCAGCAATCCCTCTGCTCCAGCACTCCCTCTGGAAAGCATCGCAGGGAGGGCAGGGGTTGATGGACGGCAACTGCCAATGCAGGCAGCACAGTTCGCACTTGGGGTTGGAGCCCACTGCTTGGTGGTGAAATCAATGTCACGGGTCACAAACTGGCATTTTAAGAGGAAAAAGAACAACAGAAAACTTTAGAGTACTTTCGCATTTACTATTGTTTTATGACATGTTTGCTTCAGTATCTGTGTGATAAATCAAAATACATTTTTACTGTGGGGTTGTAATTAAAAAATTCACTGTACATATGTATATTATATATATTTATATGTATATTCCATCATGCCATTCTTGAAGCATCCCTGGAATAGAACGTGATATTTAGTAATGGCTTGAGGTCATTTCAAACACTGACCACTGTTTATGGACTGACCTGCCAGGCTGAGCATCACTACACTATCCCTCAGTCCACCAGAGCCCGGGGCCCCCAAGGGAGAAAACTCTAACCATGTGCGCTGCCCACGGTCACCCACTACGTGTGATGGACATCTCTCACAGTGGCTTAAAGTTTAACCTCACGGCATACACAGTCAAATCTCCAGTGTCTGCTACTGTAGGGGGAAGAGGTGCCCACAGAAGGCAAAACAGAAGAACAGACTAATATCTGGCCTTTAAACATACTGAAAGTTAAAATGTGATCATGTGACTACCACTCAAAAAATAAAGAAGGGAGAAAAAGAAGACATCATTCTATGGCTGGTGGTAGGCTCATGGCCACAGTGAGCATAGAACCGATTCAATATTCCTGAACATCCATTCACTGCTTTTCCTGGTGGAAGAGCTCCCTCCACCCCCGCCCAAGAAAATTAAAAGTATCAATAACAAAAGAGCTTAACACTGCCATGGGGGAGAGCAGAGGCACGGCAGAGTTTGCACAGTACCTGTTCAAACAGCGGCAGCTCTCCTGTGCCCGCCCCCTCCATTCCAAACACCGCTCCCCACCCAGGAAACCCACATGTGCCCGCACAGAGCTTCCGCCAAACGCCAGGCCCGGAGGGGTAAACAGTTCCCATCATAGCCCGCTTTCCCTTATCGGGTTCACAGATGGCCTGCCCTGGCTGATTCACTGGGGAGAGGAGCTGGCCCTGCCCGCTCTCCTTTCTAGCTCCTACCCACTGCGGATCTGATAGAGAATTCTTGGCTTAGAGACCTCCTGTCACCCTGAAGAGCCTCAGTGCTAGCCCTGCAGAGACACCACGCCACGCAATCTGCAGAGGACTGTTTCACAGCCTCGTCTTCTAGACCCTGCCTGCATCAGTAGAAAGGAACTTCGCTCTCTGAACACGGCAGCTGGACAGGCACCAGAGGCTGGGGTGGGGGCGGGGCGGGGGAAGGCAGGAGGCTGTGGATGGACGGGAGGGAGCGGGGACTTTAGAGAAGCTGGCCCGAGACTGAGAACTAAGTGGCCGATTAAAATGTCACTCTGCGTACCCCGACTTTTACCTGGATCACGACCGTTGGTGCAGTTATACCCAAATGAAGGATCTGGCCCCAGTGATAAAACACAGAGTACAGTTGCAGTGATTACTCATGGTTATATACTAAATAGAAAACTTTAAAAAAATGGATTACCTGGTTTGTTCTTGCTGCAGTGTGTTGGGATCAGGTATAAAAAATCTTACTCGGAAATGCAGGGTACAGGGGAAACCTCCTACAACATTTTGTAAAAACAAATTAAATTTTCCCTTAAAAAACGTCAAGGTATGTAAGTTGCTACGCTCCCATAAGCGAGGCAATTTTCACTAGACTACAGCTTTTCCATCAATAAAAGCATTAATTTCAAAAAAAAGGAGTACATAAGTGATTGTTCAGAAATCTCCACGTCTACAAGAGGTAAAATATTTTTGTAACATCGGCATTGAACAAGGCATTATCCACTTCCCATTACACGTTTAATTTAGGGCTGTTCAAGCAGTACACGCCATTACCTGTTTTAAGAATTTAAAAAAATCCTTAAATTAGCAAATGGTACAAAATTCACAAAGAAATACTATCCCCCACATATAGTGATTTCATACTTTTCAAACATTTTCATGCTCGTTCTCAACTTCCACACCACCATGACTCTGAACGGGCTGGGCTGCTGCCGCTACCAGCCTTTTGCATGTGAGCCAGCATACACACGGAGAGGTGCGACTTGCCTTACTGAGGTCACACAGCTGGCCCCCAAATGGGAGCGCTGGGGTTTCTGATTCTGCGAGGCCATGTTTCAAAAACATTTTTTATACTGGAAAACGTCATGCTTTGAATGCAAAGTGAATTCCAAAAGTGACTGATATACCAACAGCTATCACATGACTAACAGACTCAGAGATGATGGCTCCATGCAACGATACCAAGCGTCAGTCCGCTGGTGTGGATAAACGAGCCCATTTCTTTCGCCAGACAGAGCAATAGGAGAGTATCGGACTGTGTTACTAAGATCTGTGCTCTATGCAACGTCAGTGCCACCCCGCTCCGTTCCTCAGCAAACACCCATCGGCCCTGCCCAAGCGCTCAGCACTCACTTGCTCTCTGAAACTCAAGCCTTCTCCACCAGGCTCTCCTCACCGTCTCCTTGACCTTAGCTCGTTCCTGCCCCTGCCTCCCCTCTCTTCAGTGTCATCTCTCTGTGTCTCTGCCTCGTGTCAAAGACCGTAATCGGTGTGTGTGCACCTGTGAACGTACCTGTGTACGAACGCCTGGTTCCAGAGTGGGTGGTGCTGTCACTCTGGGCGCAGGCCGAGCAGCTGCACATCAGGGGACAGCTAAGCGCCCCCGCTGCCTTGGGTGCCCTCTCGGCTCCCCTCCCTACCTCTGCGAGCTGTCACCGAATGTCCCAGACAAGCCTCCAAGTCTGTCTTGTCCTCTTCTGGGCACCCAGAGCACCCTATCGTGTGCTCAAAACTATCCTATACTGGTCCTTCCCCTGTCAGCAGGTCAGCCAGGTTCGTCTTGGGCACAAGGCACATAAAGAGGACCAGAGCGCAATGTTGAAAGCCCACACCCCTGGGAGTTGACCTGCACTGGGCCCCACTCCTAGCTGACGAGCTGTGTGTTGCATCTGTGACATCGCCTGCCTGTGCCTTGGACTCCAGTGCCTGGAACCACGCTGTTGGAAAGGGCTAGAGGTATGCGTGTGTCTCTCTCTTTCCTAGGCTGCCTCTCACAACTGGGCTAAGAGAGGTCATCCTACTTCCCTTGTGAAATGAGCACAGGGTCCCTGGCTCTTGGCTGCCTTCTTTCACCTTTCCCTGTCTTGCTCCCAGCTGGTGAGGACCCTTGGGGGTCTGGTCTGGAAGCATCTCTGCTCACTCAGAAGTCAGACGGGGAGAAGTCAGCTCACTCACGTCACCTGGACCACCTGGAATCCAGGTACCAGATGTGACAGGCACACTTTCGATGGGAGGAGAGAACTGAGTCATGATACACTAACACTGAGTGTTCAAGTGAAATGAAGTCACACTCACCTTTTAACTGCTTCCTGATGGGTTTGCTTGATTCCAACCATCTCTGCCAGGTAAGAAAACATAAGATATAAAACCAAACTGTGCAGAAGTCCAGCACATCTCAAAAGGACGGTACTCACGGGAGAGCCCACCGATTCGTCGCCGAGCTGCAAACCGAAATACTCCTTTTCGGTCACGCCCAAGTGGTGGAATGCCATGTCCAGAAGAACTTGACCGGTATCTTGTTTCTAGAAAAAAAAAAAAAGCCAGGTGGGCAAAATTTTAAAACGAATTACAAACTGGTGGTTAAAAAATCGCTATTGTAAGGGAAAAGGAGCTAGTTAAAACATTCAGAGAGATTTTATGTGCACACATGTCCCACAGTAAGAAGTGCTTCGATGAATTTCAAGTTCAGAGGCCACATGGCACCTGCGGGAAGCAGGGCTAAGAAAAATGCCACAAATACAACCTAAGACAGTATAGTTTAATTTTGTAAGACGTCTTGCTTCCCCTCAGCTGAGATTCCCAAGTGATGATGACCGAATCGGAAAACTCAGCGCTGGCAGTGAGAGCAAAGGCTCCGAGGCCCACCCACGGATTATCCCCAGCACTAGCTAATCCCACAAGGGCAGCTTGGCTCCTCGGGGGGGCGTGGCCATGTGCTCAGGGAAGAAAAAGCTCTCTGCTAACCACATGGAGGCAGAGGCTAAGAATACTCAAATGCCACCCAAAATACCCTCAGAGTGATTTGGCATGTGACACGCTGGGGGATTATCTGCCTCACTGCTCCTCATCATCTGAAGTGAGAAGCCAGTGGGGACCTTCAACCACACTTCACATCCAGAGCAGTGCGCGGCCCCCCTCAGCACTTAAGAGCTGATGGAGCAGGCACGATGCTGGGCACGGGGACAAAGCCACAGTAAGTGTCCTTTCCCTGCCCTCCCAGAGAGGCCAGCTGTGGAAGCAGACACTGTCACACGGTGTGTCAAACGCTGTCAAGTGCCGTGAAACGCTCAGGGCAGGGTGAACACACGAGAGGACAACACAAATGTTCAACTCAACCTGGGGTTGAGCGAAAACAACCCCGATCAGGGCCTGGGAGGGTCACAGGGCTGAGTAACACCCCTTCCCTCCAGGTGCAGGAGCCAAGAAAAGCGATTTCAAGCGGGCAGCCGGGCACAAAGGCACAGGGTGGGGAACAGCGTGGGGCGTTCGGGAAATTGCAAATTCGACTTCAATGGGCTGACTTCTCAGGAATCCTTTGAGCCAAACCATTGAACTTCGGGACAATATGAGTCAGAAATAGACCAGATATAGAAGCAAAGGTAGCTCTTTTGAGTGCAGATAATGTAACTGAAAAATAGGTCGCAGTGACCAGGAGGAGGACGTTAGGTAATTGCCAGCCCCCTCCGGCAGCCTCCTCTTTGGCAACGTCTCATATTATTGGACCTGAAGTGTGGGAACGCAAGACACGCCCGTTTCCTGAACACACCCCCTTTTCCTGCCTGAGGGCCCTGTGCCTGCCACCTCCGTCCTCCGCCGGGGACATCTCCAACACAAGGGAACCATGACGCTGTGGAAGAGGTGACCCGGCACATGTGCTGAACTATGAGATTCGCTCTCCCCCTAAATTACGAGACACTCTCTCAATGTGTCCAAGAGCTACCTGCTCTCCTGGTTGAAATTATTTCTATGACTTTATATTTTATATTATTAACGATTATAATCTACTGAACATCCACAAGGAGCCAGACATGCCACTGCTACATGCGCTTTTCATACGGCATGTCTCATCTTTGCAGCAACTTTGCAAAGTCGTCATCAGCATCCCCTCGGCTGCTAAGCAAGCAGAGGCCCCGGGGGAACTCCGTGTCCGGCGCCGCCAGCCCGTGGATAAACGGTCCGACTGCCCGACTGAGGCCTGTGTGATGCCAAAGCCTGCATGTGCCCATGACCCTGCCTCTCTCCCCTCTGGAGTGCACAGCTCACCCATTCCAGTGCCTGTTCTGCACAACTCGCCCAGTTCTCAAAAGAAACTGAAATATAATAAAGGACACATTTATAATAAGAACAAGGCTCCCAGCCCAGTCCCCATCCCATGACAGGTCATCTTTGCTACACCAGGCCACTGCCAGTGACTGGCTTGTCCCCTGGGCTGGGAAAGGACGGCCAGTGTCCAGGTCAGCGTTCCTGATGACGCCCGCTCCTGGTCAAAACATGGTCTGGGCTGAAGAGTCCGAATGAGTCTACCCACAGGTAGAAAAATATAAAACACTGGAGAGTCTGAACTGCCACCAGGCCCTCAAATTCAAGTTCAGGGTGAGTAAGCGTTGACCAGGCTGCTGGCAGCCTGGGGAAGCAGCACTGGCAGCAGTGTGATGGTCACAAAGACGTCCACAACTCAGAACAACTGTGCACCGTGGGAGGCCGGACTCTGCTCTGGGGCGTAGGTGACTGCCACTCTGGGTGGGTGTGCTCCTTGTCCCCGTCCACAGGGCTCCTGGCTCCTCCTCAAACACCTTCTTACCTGGGATTCACGGGCTCTTGCTATTGGCCCTCTCCTCCCTCCCTGGATAGTCCTGTCTCCTTCAGTGCTCCTTCCTCATCTCTCTAACTTTTGAACATCGAACCTCCTTCATATCTCCCGTTGGCTCACTTCCCAGGGGATCCCACCCAGTTTCATAGCTTCAGATACCATCTCTGCCCTGGTAACACCCACATATGTATCCCAGCCTAGGCCCCGGTCTTAAAACTCCCGACTCGTGTATCTGCTACGACCACGTCCACACAGTCCCTCGTTGAAGAGCAGCAGGCATCTCAAGTGCAACAGCTCCGGTCACGACGGAACTGGCTACTCGGGCGCCTCTCGCAGCCCTTCTCATCTCTGTCGATTGCAACTCTGTCCTGCTGATTGCTCAGGCCAAAAATCTTACAGTCACCTTGAGGTTTCCCTACATCCCAAATCCCAGCTATCAGCAAGTCCCCTGGGCTCCACCTTCGAAATACTTCCGGACTTGGTTCACTCAGCCCCCCGCACTCTAGCACACTGTCCAACGATCAGCTCTCGCCTGGACTGCTCTCAGTCTCTCAGCCCTCAGCCCAGTGCGCCGTCGACAGGGACCCAGAGCGACACCTCAGTCAGGTCGTGCCGGGTCTCTGCCCTGACAGGCCCGTGCTTTCTGCCTCCCTGGGAACAAACCCAGTGCCTACAGACTGGCCTACAGACTGACCTACAGGGCTCTGCAGTCCTCCCCAGTGCAATACCCATTCTCTCTCCGACCTCTGTCACCACTATCCTCTTTGCTCATTCCGCTCCGGACGCATTCACTTCCACATTCACTTCCACATACTGGTCTGTGACTGCGCTGACCAGGATTCTGCCTCAGGGCCTTTGCACTGCTGTTTCTTTTCCCTGGAATGCACTTCCTCCAGGGAGCACAAGGTTCTTCCCCTCACTTCCTTTAGGTGAGGTCTTCCCCGACCCCTTCTGTAAAATGCCAGCCGCGCCCCCTTGTCCCTCCTCAGCAATCTCGACCCGCCCACCCTGCTTTACGTTTCTTCTAAGCCCAGAACACCACTGACAGAGCCACGTTTGTTTACAGTCCATTGCCTTCCTGGGATTCTGCTGTTTCGTTCACTGCTGTGTCCTTTGTCTCCAAGCAAAGCCTGGTGATAGGTGCTCAGTAAACATCCGCTAGACAAGCATTCCTGTCCTTGTCAGGAAGACGATGCATGGCTGAGGAGGAGCTCCAGACTGACAGCACAAATTTTAACAAGAGTCAGACAGAAATTAAGCTGTCAGTATGCAGTAACTAGAAGAGATATGTGTGACCTTTGCAGGGCTGGTTCGATCACAGCATTCTATAGATGACGATGTTAAAAGGAACTGGAATGTAGGACAAAGTTCAGTGAAGCAAAACAGTTGCTTTTTGAGAAAGTATGTATGACCTTGACAGAGGCCCCTAAATCAGTGGTTCTCCAAACTGTAATGTGCGTGAAGCTTGCTTGGCGGGCAGTTAAGATGCAGCTTCTCCGGCCCCATGACCAGAGAGCACCCAAGGGGGTCTGATGTACTCTAAGAAATAGTCACAAGGGCGGCACTACCCAAAGTATGAAAAAATTATTTACAGTTTAATTTATTAAAATAAACTTAGTCCGTCGGGTACTCTGGCCACACGTGGCTGGTGGTGCCTGTGTGGGCCGGTGTGGATCCAGGCCACTTCCCAGCACTGCAGAAAGTTCTCCTGACAGTGCTGCCCTAGAGGACGTTTTTCGATAAACTGGCCTAATAAATGTGCCACAGGTTTGTGTCCTAAGCCCCTAACTTGATTCTAGAGACACCTAACCAGACAATGACATGCCCTTGCTGGGGTGTGTCCTCCTCCTGCAATAGTGTCCCCCACCTGCAAGAGAAGGGGGCCCTGGGCCTGGGGGCCTGCAGAAGTAGATGGGGGCGGGGGGCAGAAGCTGGGCAATACCTGTCTCTCCTGTCCACTTCCACTCTCTGCCGGGCGAGGGGCCCAGATGCCCATGTTCTTAGTCATCGGCCTGTGTCTTGTCCCCTAAAGGGAGAAAAGGCAGCTGTCCTAACCCTGGACGAGGAAGGGGAAATCAGTGCCCACCATGCTGGACTTCATGGATATGGCCCTCTCGCCGTTCCTGCTCAGCCTTCAAGGGCCACAGTGACATGTGCAGCAGAAGGTAAACTTATGAGGGGGTGGGCAGGAGACACAGGGGTCAGTTTTTGTTACCCTTTAAAGTCTTGTGGCCTTTTATCGCCCTCCAGGTATTCTCATCCCTCACCTTCTCTGATACCTTTCCTCACACATTGAACTTTCCAGGCTGGCAGCCAGCCCAGGGCGGGGACTGAGCTCTTTAGGACTGGCCAGAGGGTAGGAGAGGCAGGCAAAGGTCTCGGGCCTACGTGGTGATTGGGGCGGCACGCGGTGTGCGGGGCGGTACGCGGTGAGCGGGGCGGTGCGCGGTGAGCGGGGCGGTGCGCGGTGAGCGGGGCGGCACGCGGTGTGCGGGGCGGCACGCGGTGTGCGGGGCGGTACGTGGTGAGCGGGGCAGGGCGGAGCAGCAGGGATGGCTACTGCGCACACATCTGACTGCTGGCTGGGACACCGGAGCCCCCTTCCTAAGCCTGCTCTGCCACAGGCTTGCAGTGCGAGCAGCCAGGCCTTCCTGTGAGGCTAACTGTGCGACTGCCCCCCACAGAGAACCCGCCCATCTGCTCATTTAACGAGCACCAGCCATGTGCCCAGCCCCGTGCCAGGTACCGGAGAAATGACACTGTTCTTGTCCCCCAGGAGCTCATGCTTTAACACGTTAAGCGCGGCGTCAGCCCCCAGGGACGGACAGTGAACTTTCTGTTCAGGCGGCATCGGTGTGTGGGACCGGCAGTATCAAGGTTAAAAAATAAATGTTGTAATTTTAATGAAGTTTTGCATTGGCTGCGCCATTGTGCGCCTGTTTATACTCTAACTCAACACCCGTTGAGTGGTCGCCGGCCTGCCGCCTGAACGGAAAGCCCAGCAAAATCGGCTCCACGCCTAACGTGATAAAGAGCAACAGGTACCCTAGTAAACACAAGTGCTGCTCACGCAGGGTGACACGGGCTCTGATAAGGCACATGCAGGGCACCAAGTGACTAGAGCACTAGCTCCGGAAGCTGACAAAGACCTCGCAGGAGAAGTCGCATCTAAGAATCGTACAAGTTCACGCTGCAACGGAGAGGGGGAAAGACCATCCAGGCGGAGGTGAGAATGTGGGCATAGTTTTTAAGGCTACTTCCAAGTCCAACCTCCACATACAAGATCTGAGACCTCAAGCTTTTGTTTTAAAATAGTTTCCGCCCTGGCTGGTGTAGCTCAGTGGATTGAGCACAGGCTGGGAACCAAAGGGTCTCAGTTCGATTCCCGGTCAGGGCACATGCCTGGGTTGCGGGCCAGGTCCCTGTGAGGGCCATGTGAGAGGCAACCATACATTGCTGTTTCTCTCCCTCTCTGTCTCCCTCCCTTCCCCTCTCTCTAAAAATAAATAAAAATAAAATCTTTAAAATAGTTCCCGTCTCTTGGTTTATAAGAGGAAGAAAAGAAATTATGTCTTAGGGGCATTAGCTCATAAAAAATTAAAGTTGGAAAACTTACATTAACTTTAAAGGTCTGTACCGAGCCATCTAAAAAGCGGATGCTGCAGATGACTTCGGACCGCGTTTTCTCTTTGGGTAATTCTGAGGTCCGTATGTTATTAATTCTTCCACCCAACGCACGTAATCGGGAGGTCATAACTATCGTTGAATAACCTGTAACAGAAGATACGCCCGTCAGCTCTCTCATATGCAAATTACCAGTTACGTGCGAATGCACCTCGCAGCCCACCTACCCCGCACCCGTCCGCTTTGCTCCTCGCAGTATGAGGACCGCAGGAACAATGAGAACTACTCCGCAGACCATGCTTCTGTTGCAGTTTTGACTTCTAAGAAGCTCTAAGCAAAACTTACTGTTAAATTATAACATGTTCACAGGGTTACATGGCTTGTTTGTGTGTTTTACTATCTCCCTGGTTTAAATCTTCCCAAGCTTTTAAATTTTTTGTTTTACTCTTTTATATATTTGTGTATTCCTCCCCTAAGGTTTTATAGAAATGTGGTATGAAAATGATTTAAAATATAAAGACATTTATTGATAAACTTCATCACATGAAAATTAAGAATTTTTATTCATTAAAAGAAACTATTTAAAAAAATAAAAAGGCAAAGACTTCCGCCAAGATGGCGGCGTAGGTGGTCGCACTCGCCGCCCGCACATCCAGAGTGTCTAAACAACAAACGCAGTAGCGAAAAATTAAACAACCAGAATGGACAGAATCCAACTGAAGGGAAGCCCGACACCCAGGAGGTAGGAGAAGACAAACATCCAGGCCGGTAAGCGGGGCGCGGAGGAGCGCAGTGAGAGGAAGCTCTCACGGAGGGACTCACGCCGCGACTCACGCTGCCAGTGCCTGAACAGGGCGTGGCCCCGAACAACGGGTGAATCCCGCAAGCCTGCAACGCTGCCGGAGAGAGGCCAGGGCTGAGCCAGCAGAGCCGAGTCTGGCAGAAAAGGCGGTGGGGAACTGGGGAGAGGAGGAGTGACGGGAGCCCTTGGTGATCGGAGGTCGCCATTGCTTCCTCCCAGGCCCCGCCCCCAGAGGCAACGTCACCCAAAAAGCGACCCAGGTTGCAGGCACCTGCAAGCCGACAAGTGCACCGAGATAAAAAGAATGAAAATGGCCAAAATGAAAGATCAGAACAAATTACAACTAACGGATGACGACATAGTCAACCTATCAGAGGCGCAGTTTAAAATGCTTGTAATAAAAATGCTAACAAAACTGGAAGATAGGTGGACGCAAATAATTGAACAGATGAAGAATACGTTAAGGATAATGGAGGAAGATTTACAGGGAACCAATAGGGAAAAAAAGGAAGTTGAATCTCAAACCAATGGGGTGGACCAGAAGGAAGAAACAAGAATTCAAAAAAATGAGGAGGGACTCAGGAACCTCAGAGACATTTATAAACGACCCAATATCCGGATCATTGGGCTGCCAGAAGAACAAGAGGAAGACCAAGAAATTGAACGTATTTTTGAACAGATAATGAATGAGAACTTCCCAGATCTGGCAAAGGAAATAGGCTTCCTGGAAACCCAAGAAGCTCAGAGAACCCCAAAGAAGCGGGACCCAAAGAGGAACACACCAAGGCACATCATAATTACATTACCCAAGGTCAAGAATAAGGAAAGAATCTTAGAAGCAGCAAGAGAAAAAGAGACAGTTACCTACAAAGGAATCCCCATAAGACTGTCAGCGGATTTCTCAAAGGAGACCCTCCAAGCAAGAAGGGGCTGGAGAGAGATTTCAAATCATGAAAAGCAAGGGCTTACAACCAAGAATAATCTATCCAGCAAAACTGTCATTTAGAATGGAAGGGCAGATAAAGTGCTTCTCAGATAAGGTCAAGTTCAAGGAGTACATCATCATGCAGTCTCTACTATATGGAATGTTAAAAAGTTTCATATGAGGACTCAGGAGCGAAGGCACCGAGGCCAGATCAGCTATCGGGGAATTCAGATCAGTCACAGCCAAGACGCTTCTGAGGTAAGCAAGCAAAATACAACCAGAGAAACAAAACAGAACCAGAGACAATGAAGTTTAGAACATTCTGGCAGTAACCAGAGGGGAGGGGGAAGGGGAGAAGGGGGACAAGGGTATTCAGGAACTGCTATAAAGGACGCATGGACAAAACCAAGGGGGAGGGGGGAAGCAAGGGAGGGAGGTGGGTTTGCCTGGGGTGGGGTGGGGGGAGGGTAAATGCGGACAACTGTAATTGAACAACAATAAAATAATTAAAAAAAAGAATAAAAAGGCAACCCACAAAAACATTTGCAATAAACATTTATAAATATATAAAGAGCACCTGTGAATCAATAAGAGAAAAAACAACCTGTTAGAATATAGGAGCCACGTGAGTTGTCAGAGAAATGCAAATTAAGACCACAAAGCAACAGTACCACATACCCAGCAGGACAGCGCCAATGAAGGCTGGCAAAACCACGCACGGAGCAGGGGGCGGAGCTTCTGGCACGCGCATGCGCTGCTGGTGGCACACACGGTCTGGCGGTATTGATTCCACTGAACCTACGGATATCCTGTGACATAGCAATTCTACTTCGAGGCACATTCCCAACAGGAGAAATGTACCATTTATTTCACTAAAGTATGTATACAAGAATCTTCATAACAGCCCCAACCTGGGAAAGACCGGAAAGCCCATCAGCAGAATGGGTACGTCGTGGCGGGGGCACACCACGCGTGACCACACAACGAAGGACACGCAGGGACGACTGTTACACACCACAGGAGTGAATTCCTCGAACGTCAGGCTGAGCAACAGCAGCCAGACAGAACGGATTGCCTATATAGCATGGACACAGCTACATAAAGTTCTAAAGCAGGCGAAACTAATCGCTGCTCAGAGAAAACAGGACGGCAGTTACCTTTGGGTGCAGGGACTGAGGAGGGCACAGGGTCTTCTGGGATGCTACACCATTCTATTTCTTGACCTGGGTGCTAACGAGACTGGTGTGTTCACTCTGTGAAAATCTGTCAGGCTCTGCATTTACGATTTGTGCACACCTTTATGTATGTATTGTATATTTCAAGACCAAGCTTCCTTAAGAAAATGTGTATGAAGAGGGGATTAGTGGGAAGGTTGGACTCTGACCATGGTACAGTCAGGGAACAACAAGGAAAGTGGCTTAACTAGTGAAGGCAACCGTGGAGCAGTAGATTAGTAACCTGGAAAGTGTGCATCTGAGCACATGGTCCCATTATGCAGGTAGGAAGCCAAGGATGGAGGCCGGCTTAAGGAATGAAGAAGGTGTAAATCTGACAAGGTCGGGCAGAGGAGCAGATAAAGATGAAGGACTTAAGAGCAATTCAATGCTCCTTTTTATTCATTCTCTGCAAGGTTTCTATAAGGACTGGGCCTTCGCACATGCTGTGCCTTCTGCCTGGAAAGCTATCCCTGCTTCTCGCGTGGTTAACTCCTGCTCACACCTCGGTGCTCAGCACAGCATCACCTCCTCAGGGAAGCCTCCCCGGTGTCCCTAACCACCCAGCTGTGTTCTAGGCTCCCTCCTCTGAAGTGATCACCGTAATTTCACATTGATAAGTAACGATGTGATCAGTTAACAGCTGCTTCTCCCACTTCGGGTAGGAGCCAGGTCTGCTTTTGCTCCCTGTAGCCCCAACACTTAGCTCTGGGAGGCCGTCCATGAGCTTCTGAAGGAATCAATGAATGACAGGCAAAATGAACTGAAGCATGAAGAGCAGGTTTACAGTGTGGAGAGAGAGCGGTCCAACAGGACAGACAGATGTGCACTGGGGAGAGCAGGCGGGAAGGAGGAGGGGCAGGGATGCCCCGGCCACCGGTGCCCTCGCTGGCAGCATGCACCTGATGGCTTGACTTGGGGATCTTAAGATGTCCACTCGGATCCAAGCAGGCTGGGTGGGGCCCGAAAGCCTGCATTTCTTGGTCTCCCAGGTGATGCTGAAGCTGGACTGGGGTCCATGCTGTGAGGGCAGGTCACAGACGCCTGGAAAAGTGGCACCCCAACCCAGGGCAGGGCCAGACTTTGGAATCAGTACCAAAGGAAGGATGAGGACAAGGCAGAACCAAGCCTCAGGGAGCCACAAAGGCACAGCGTAGCTGCAGGAAGTGAAAACACGGGCGAGGAGAGCTGTGGGGAAGATACATCCGAGAAAGAAGGGCGCGGTGATCCCTTATCCTGTTTAAGGAGCTCCGGATGAAACACCATTCTCCTGAAGGTAGCACAGGGAAGCTCATCATCGTTGTCATCATCATCATCACTGTATAAATTCCTGGGACCAGCAGTGCAAGGAAACTTGTTCTGAAACTTATAAAATTCCACCCACCCCGCCACCTCCACCTTGCCATTTCCAATGAAAATGTCATCAGAAGCAGGAATGCATTTTCTGAGTAATACCCAAAGTTATCAAAAGACAACAAATGTGTTCATTCCATAATGCCTTAATCATACTGAATTTAAAATGTCAAATTTATTATTGTTTAGTTCTTGCCTAAGAACTTCAGGTGGGTTATGACTTTTTTAAAAAGATACACTGGAAGAGTTAGTGGGAGGTGCACATGAGAGCCACTGAGGGAGCTTTTCAAAAACACGCCTGTCCTGGCCCCATCCACAGACGGTGACTCAGCACACTGGGGTGTGGCCCAGAATGGCCTTCTCTTTGGGAAGCCCTCAAAGGAAGGGCGGGCACGTGAGGGCTTGAGGACTCGGTGTTCAGGGCACCTCGGGCTATGCTTCAGAGGGTCGGACTTAGAATACGGGCTCTGCGGAATCTGAGCCATTCTCTGGGGACCCTTGTGGCTCTGGACAGGAAAAACAAACATAGGTGATTTCAAACAGGAGCCCTAGCACCTGCGTGGGTACCAGTGGGTCTTCCGATCGTAACCACGGTTAATGGTGCTCTCTGGCACAATCATGCAGCCAGCTGACAAAATACCGTCAACCAGCAACCCAGAAGAGACGTATGTTTTCCTCCTCACGTGAATCTCTGTTACATAAAGGGCTTAGAACTTAATGACAACATCATAGGTAGGTATTTCATGATAGTTGCAGAAATGTTCTTCCCACAATTATTTCTAAAGCAAATTTTGAAAAGAGGAAGCCTGATAGTAACCACAGAATCAAAGCCATGAAGCATTTTCAAGCTGTCTTGAAATTAAATCTTAAACAATCCAGGCAGGACAATGGAGGCTGACTAACTGCCCTGTTTCCTGTACCACAGCAATTGGGGAACTCAGGGTTTCTATGGCTTCCTTTATAAGCCTCTTAATTCTAAACAAAGCCGCAACCCACCCAACCAGGAACACCCTGGCCTCTCTGACCACAGATGATGACAGCCGTGGCTGATGCATTTCACAACAGGCAGCCAAGCTGGTTCTTCGCATGTTTTAAAGAAAATCAAAATAGGTATAGCTTTAGGATCTGTTCTGTACTCTAACAACAGAGGTTCTACTGTGACTACAGTTTTTACCAAAGACTGTACTTGCAGAACCCAGGAACAGGCCCCATCCCACCGTGTGCCCAGGAGGAGCCCAGCAGGCCCAGTGTGTGTGAGGGTCAGCACGTGTGAAGTGCCCACACAGTGTGGGGCATGTTTTAGGTACTAATAAAAGGCGCTCTGTTAATAATACCAAGCTTTTAATGCCCTCAAGTGCTGACTGCAGGTTCTGTATTTTGTAGGGAAGCCTGACTTCAAATGCCTTACAAATGTGTAAATGCTCTGTTTCTTAAAATTCTATTTAATAAAGACAACTTGCTGAAGTTAAAAGAGGGCTGTTACAGATGTGAGATGCATGTTTGAGCTTCTCAACAAACTCAGTGGACCCAGTGGTGGCAGCAGCACGTTGCCACAGGCCGCCACGCCCCGGGCACAGGACACGCCAGAGCCCCCGCGCTCAGCAGTGGGTAACTCTGGGTTCCTCAACAGCCCTGGAGCCGAGACCGGGAAGAGGCGATGCTTTATTTCCTACGGGCCTACACACGAATCTGGGGAACGACGTTCTTTCACAAGCCCATGACCACAGGCAGAAAGAGGGAGGAAAGCCCACTCTTCTCCAACAGAGAAAGAAAGCAACTCTACTCCATTTTGTTCGTTTTAAAAGAAAGTGTTACGGTTATTTCATACCCGTTAAAAAAAAAATAACTTAGACTCCTTTGCTCAAGTGCAAGGGCCAGATAAAAAGGAATGAAAGAAAGCAAACCGTCCTGATTTATAAACACCTAATTTGTGAGTCAAGGGCACAGGTGAACCACAGATAACTCTACCTGAATCATGAAGCTGACCTGGGCCAATGCTGCCACCTAGTGGCCACCAAAGGAAAACACGCCACCTCCCACCCTGACTTCCTTCCTTCTTAAAGGAAACGTGGACAGCTTTGCTCCCTTCTCTTATCAGTCCAGCTTCTTTTTAAAAAAAAAAAATTAAGTAAATAGAAATAAACCTCTCTAACTATATATAATGCTTTCTCCATAACTCAATTCCCTCCACCCCTGCCCTAACTCTTCTTCCCTAGTGAACTCAGAAGAGCTCTCTTCTTTTTCTTTGGCTACTTAGGAGCCCCAGCAGATAGCTGCAGAGGGACATGTCTAGCACAGAAAACAAATAAACACTCCTGTGTAAACAGCCACGCTAGACAGATGACTCATCAAATTAAGTGTGCTTCTCGTCAGACACCAATATGTAATAATAAATGTTTGATTTGTCTCACTGCTAACATAATACCAACACCGCTTCCTCCTTTTCACTGTAAACACACAGCTGTTGGGCTGCTTTCCGGGTTAACCACATCTTCGGGGGGCAAACCAGGGCCTAACAGTCACTTACGACCAGACTGCATACCAAGAGAAAACATAAACCACACTTATGTTAGGAAAACATAAGCCACACTTCCGGATTGTGGCCTACACCTCACACAGGGCGGCTTCTCGTTCTGGTCTGTTTTAAGGCCAGGCCTGAGTGTTCCTTAGGCTTCTTTAGGTAAGTGGGGTATTTCCTTCTAAAGATACAATTTACAAACATGTGGATGGGGACTGATCATTTATCAAGCACTAGATTAAGATTAGATCCAAATGTAAGAATGTACGCTTTACCAAGTTGTTAAACGAGAAAGAGTGATTCAAATGAGACTTTCTTTTTAACCAGAGACCTAAATACAACTTTAGTGTACTTAAGAATCACCTGGGGGGCTTGTTAAAATACAGATTTTCGGCACCACCCACAGAGATTCTGGTTTAGTAAGGATGGAAGAAACTGCATTTTCAAACTTAAAAAATTTTTGGAGCTTACAGAAAATCTGCAAGAAAAACAAAACTCCCTCCCCACCTTGGCCTGGATTCAGCTGTTAACCTAAGCTTTTCTCTCTCCACACCGCTGCCCCAGGCTTCTAACTGAACACTTGGAAACTGTAAATATCATGCCCCTTTACTGCTCAATATGTCAGCACGTATCTGCCAAGGACAAGGACATGTCGTGACCACAGCAGTCATCGCACTGAGGCAATTTCACATTGACAAAGTGCTCAAGTAACACACGTCCACGTTAAAACCTTACACATGCTTCTGATGATGTCTTTTACTTCTTTCCTCCTGACCCGGGCTCCAAACCAGGACCGTGCCTTGCTTCAGCTCTCATACAGAAGTTGCATTTTTAATAAGCATCCCTGGGGGACTTGGAGGCAGAGGGTCTAAGCACCTCGCAGTGGAAACCGCCAGCCAGATGACCTCCAGGGCTCCTCTGGGTTTTGACCGTCTAAACCTACAGCCAGGGGCTTGGGGAGGTCAGCCCTCTAGGTCAGCCTTCCTGTCTGTATTACCAGTCGATCCCGGAGCTAAACAGAGTTTCTACAGCTTAGCACTTGGTCCTGGAGGCGCACTTCCTACAGCGTCGCGGCCACAGCCTATATGTCAGTGCCTGGATTAGCGCCGTCGTCACAACGGAGAGGAAGGGAGCAACGTGAAAATCACATCAGTTCGGAAAGGATTCTCTCACTTGATGTTATATAACCAGGATGACTTGGCTTGCTCCTTCCAGTTAGTCCAGGCCTTTCACAGACAGCAATTCTGAACGATTCATAATATCCAAGTCACACAAAGAGACCACAGTGCCTGTTACGCACACTTTCTCAGAAGTGGGTGAGAGACAACAACGGTTGTTATAAGCAAAGAAACCAAAGGAAAAAGAGATGTTCGCATTTTGTATGACTTACTAGGCTTTGCAAATGTTGTTACTGAAACTCAGACCAAAGAATGAAAAATTAGTGATTTTAGTTCATTTGTGATGGCCCTATACCTTAGAAGACACTTCCATAAATGCTATTTTCCTTTATTAATTTTAAATTAGGTGCAGCTGATAAGCAAACTACCATACAACTGGTACAAGAAATTTAATTTTCTTCATGACTAAAATTTTCATAAACTTATCAATACTTCCTTCTGCCATTTTTTCCACTTATTTGGCTTTTTTAAATTTCCAAAGCACAAGGCTGCATAACAAAGATAAATATACTTATTTTAAAAACTAGCTTATGTCAACAGCACTACTGAACACTTCCTAAATTAGAAAAAATTCATTTACTAAGGCAGGTATTTTCATATTTATTTCTCATTCAACATTAGGGCCAATAAATGAACTTGTTCTGAGTCTATAAAACGACAAGTTAATTTTTAAATAACATCTTTAAAGGTTAAAGCTTGCTAATGAATTCTGTCACCCCCACCAACAATGGAAATATTGATGCACAACATTTATTTTTATTTTGGGTATGTGCATATAAAAGGACTTGATACCTTTTATTTATAAAAATGCTTCTGTGAATGCGTTTATGGAAGGTTTTAACTCTGACTTCATATTGTCCTCCACGAAAGGGGAGAAAATGTGCAGTCGTTTTAATAGCACAGCTCAAAACTCAAATTATCTTGCAATCATTAATCCTAATACTCCAGAAGTACAACCTTGGCATCAAAGCAGTTGTTCCATGGATCCTGTAATTTGTTCAGGGAATAGATCTCCAACTGCGGCCCCCAGGAAGCAGGGTGGAGTCATTTGTGGGATTAGTTTATTCAAAGAGAGACCCGTAATTAGCATCCTGGGTCTCCTACGACTTCAAAATGTCAAATAGTTTTCTTATTATGGAGTTGGGTTTATTTATAGGTTCGACACCATGACACTTGCAAAGCTAACAAAATAAAAGTTATACTTGATACTGGGAGGGTAACAAGAAGGAGCTCTGCGACGCCTGAAGGGCAAGATAAAGAATGCTGTGGGAGTCGCGGGCAGCCTGGGGAAAGAGGTAATGTTGCTATAAAGAGAAACCAGCCTCGGATGTTCCGTGAGCTGAGTTCTAAGGGCTGGGATGAGAAGCAAGCTGACTTAAACACACAGGCGGCTTCCAAAGCGATCAGAAAACTCACGCTAACATGGTGAGTACAAGCAGTCATCACCTTTGCCCCGCTCTTTCTCCAGGTGCCACACGCAGGGCAGGCGCAGAGACTCTAAGAGCACAGCTGTCGAGAAGGCTGGCAGGACCCTCAGGCCCTCCCACACACGACTCTTCCCCTAGAGGTGGCCGCTCTCCTAACTTTTAATGCCACTCTCATGATTTTTTAAAAATGAGACATTTAGAAGAGTTTTGTTTTTTGTTTTTAGCCTTTGAGAAAAGGTTACTGTGGTGCACAGCGAATCCCCGCCACATCTTCCCTGATGGCCTCCCCAGCATGCGCGTGGACGCTCTGGTGGCTTGTGTTGCGTGGACTGCAGAGAAATGACAGAGGATGTGACTCGGCCTCCCCCGAGTATGTCTTTTGAACGGTGCCTGGTAAACTCCCCTTGCCTGCCAACTCGGTGAACCCAGACACGCTAGAGGCCAGCGAGCCTACCTCCTGGAAGAAGGGGGAGACACACGCCAGGCTGAGGAGGAACGGGACCGAACCACGCTGGGGGAGAGGGCTTCCAGGACTCGGCAGCCAGCAAGCTATCCCAACGGCCTCCAAGCAACCGGCCAAATTCCCGTCCCCACCGTAGGACTACAGTTTCACAGACCCATCGATCTTGTTAGTGATTATTTCAGTCTTCGTTAGCACATTTACTGGGCACCTGCTGTGTGCCAGGACAGAGTGGCGTGGGGCAGAGGTGCCTCGAGTTTCAAGTTCTAAGGGAATGAAAGCCCACGTGCCAGGGGAACAGGAGATGGGTCCTAGCTGGGGTGGGGTGGACCAGTTCACAGAGGCTCCATGAGACATCTTGCAGGATAAAGGGAAATGAGCCTTGTGGAAGCAGCAGTGCAGAAACAGCACTGTGTGTGCAAACATGTGCAAGGAGGAGAAACACATGGACATTCAGAAACTCCATGGAAACAGATTCTGTAGGAGTGTCTGAGGCATAACTGAAATCCTGGGGAAACCTCAGGGAAGAGATTAGGGGTCTTCAAAAATCCAAGGGGCCGTGACATAGAACAGGAATTAGGATACAGAGTGAGGCCGGGGGACGGTCAGCAGCGACTGAACCTGGCAGAGACATAGGCTGGAAGCCCAGCTTAGCCACTTATTAGCTGTGTGAACTTACAGAGATTGCTCACCCTCTCTGAGACTTGGTTTCCTTACCTATAAAAGGGGGAATTTTTTCTCAGCTTTCCAATCTTGCTTTAAGCAGTGAAGATAATACTTAGGCAAATTAACTGGCAGCGAGCAGCACCCAATCAAGGGTATTTATGCTTACTACAATCACTAGACTGATTATCTTAGACCCCAAAGTTCCAAGGGGTGGAAGAGGAAGCGAAACAGAACAGTTTTTGAACAGCCGAGGCTGCACCAATACGGGACAGCCTTGGTAGAGAGGGAGCTCCCCATCACTAGAGGTGACCAAGCAGAGAAGCTCAATAAAACTGGAAGAGTAGGACAGATGAACTTTGAACTTCCAGGACCAAGATTCCATTATGACTTGTTTCAACAGTGCCAGAGTTAAATTTCTGTACATGTAAGCCCTACTCAGAACAGCACTACTCAAAACTGGATTTTCTTACATGGACTTCTCGTGGGAAATAATTCTAAACAGATACCTCACACCTCAATCTCGGGGGAAAAAAATTAAATGGCCCATTAAACTGTGGCAGAGGGGATAAAATAACATGAACACACTAAAAGCAAAGCATAAAGCTCAAATACAGACAATGGAATGAGTTTATACTGAATGGTTTCTACCTAAAATGAAGCTATTAAAGTCTTTTCATTCCCCCTCTGAACAGTTCTTCTGGGCCCAAACAGACTGGAAAACAGGATGGAATAAATTTACTCTACAGGGACACGAATCAAGTTGCATAAACTTCACAAAAATCCTGTGCTAATATTTGCCCTCGGGACAGCGACACGCCCATTTGGGTGTCGGCCCCTGATATTTCTATCTTAGGCTCCAGTCCCCACCCCTGTGCAGCTCAGAGCAGCAGAAGCCTTCAGAAAACAGCTAAAGTCACTTTGAAAGATCTGAGATGCGCTAATCGCCACGCATCCCAGCCAAGAGCCTGGAATCTCACAACCGGACCGTCCCGCCAGCTCTGTTCCTGCCAGGGAGCCTGAAGCCAGCGGCAGCCTGGCCAGGGAAACCCAATCCTCACCACCAGCAGCCCGCGCCATAATTCTATCTCAAGGAAACACAAAAAAATACCTTCCAACTCCTCCCCACAGGGCATCGCGCTCTTTGTCGGAACCAGCCGAGTGCCCTGGGAATTCACAACTCCACTATTTTTCTGCTGTGTTTCCCAGCTTAACAGCCTCCAAGGCTCCTCCCAGCTTTAAAACCCTCTGCCTGTACAGGTTTCATCTGAGGGCCATCTCAGGTTCTGCCAGGTACAGAAACCCTGCCAGCGCCTCTAGAAACCCAGATAAAGTGTATTTTTATGCAGCCTCATCAGATTTCCAGGGCTTTAGGTCTTGATGAGAGGGGCTCAGGAAATTAATGAAAGGAAACTGCATTAACTCTAAGAAAGATGTATAAAGGCATGCCAAAACGCTAATCAGGATAACAGTATTTAGGAATAACCAAACGAAAATATCTCTTGTTGCTGCTCTGGGCGCGCTCATTTGCACGGAGGCCTTCCACGTGCTGGGAGCTGGGACCACAGACAGATGCAAGCCATTTCTGAATTTCCAGGGGCCGCAGCGCCTCGGACCAGGAACACTGCTGCCTGGGGTCTCCGTAAGGCCAACTGCACTCACGGCCAATTGGAGGCCTGAGAAACAAACCAGACCCGGCTCCAGTCTCTGCTCTGCCACCCCCAGCTGATGTGACCATGGACAAATCCACTGCCTTCATCTTTTTTTAAATCCTCACCCAAGGACATGCTTATTGATTTTAGAGAGAGGGGAAAGGAGAGAGAGAGAGAGGGAAGGAGAGAAACACCGATATGAGAAACATCAATCGGTTTGCCTCTTCTAAGTGCCCCGACTGGGGACTGAACCTGCAACCTAGGTATGTGCCTTGACCTGGAATTGAACACATGACCCTTTGTTTTACGAGATGATGCTCCAACCAACGGAGCCACACTATTCAAGGTGACAAATTCCCTCTCTAAGCTTCCGTTTACTCATCTGTAAATCATTTTAAGGAGCAGTGATCTTGCTCCTAACCGAGCAAAGGGCCTGGCCCACTGCGGACGCTTCCTCCACACCAGCTACAAGTACTGACTCCGGATCACCAGCCGTTCAGCCCACCTCACCCCTGGTCTCTAGCCCGTCCCCACTCCCAGGGTTCCTGCCGTGAGGACCACCCAAAGCTCCTACCAAGGGCAGCCTTGCTGTTCCCATCTCACAGACTGGTAGGCTAGACTCAGAGAACCACGCTCCGGGCACGCAGTCTGCCTCCAAATAAGGCAATGATCCTCAGCGCGGTGCAGGGCATCACATACCTGGCCAGTGAGTCCACTGGCTCCTGTGACTGGGAGGGAGGTGAATTACAGGTGATTTGCGGAGGGGGAAGGGCCCCACTTAATCACTATTATCTCTAATTTACTGACTAAAAGTATGTCCTTACCCTTTGAGATAATCTTCATAAACACTCCCCACAGCTCACGGTGCTGGTAAATTTCCTCTTAGGGAAGAAATGGTCCAGGAAGCCTTTTTCCCCCTAATTGATTCTGCAACTTCGGAAACCTGAGTACTAACTTGGGTATTTATTACCATATTCTCTCCGTTCTAAGGTGACAGTTGGTTTAACAGGTATTTCAGATTGCGAAGTGCCAATTTCAGAAAAGTTAAACTGTGGAACGCACGTCTTTCAGAATCGTGGAAAGGGAGCCCATGACGTCCTCTCACCGCGGCGACGGGTGTGGGCTGGAGGGAGGGCCTGAGGCGTGGGAGGCCCTTCCAGCAGCACAGACAGCCGCCCCTGGGTTAATTATTAGCGGCGGGAGAGCAGGAGTGGGCCGCCTCACTTCCTGCGGCCGCTCTCACCCCGTGACCAGCGCAGAGCTCTCTTCTACTGCACTGGCCTCTGGGGACTGCAGAGCTGCAAGGGCTCCTGAGAGAGGCCCAGGTGTACTACACCCCCTGGAAGGCCGGGCTTCTCAATGAACTTGAGCTCAACCGGACGCTCGCCGGCTCACCTTCAGGGCAGATGCTCTAAGCCAAGGGTCTCAGGACAGCCAGGGGGTGGGGGAACTGATTAAACTGGGGACGTCCTGGGTGCGGCGGGAGCTTAGGTCTCCAGGAGGACCCAGGACAGCCTCACAGCTGCTAGATGTTCAGGGTCCTTTGACCTGCTGCGGGAGGCGCAGCGCAGAATCTCCTCCCACGGCGGTGAAGAAACAAGTTGCTCGGACCCCTGGAAGGGGACTGACCCTGCAGACCAGCGGCCACACAGGCAGGCTCTGCCGCGCTCCCGCCGGATAAAAACAGCAGCACTGTCTTGTTTGGGGTGTTTTTTTAAAAGTTGTATTTGTAACGTCTCTACAATCACACAGCCCGCCCTGTCCCACTACCCCACTGTCACACACTTGTCCACGCAGTTCAAACACTCCACTGGCCTTCGTGGTCACGGTTTAACAATATCCTGCCTAGTAGGATCACAGCCACAGCGGGTGTTCGCATGGCTTCTAATGAGTAGGGCTTATTAGACGACGAGGAACCCACAGGAAACCCAGAGAGGGAAGGAGCATGGGACCCAGGGCAGGCACAGACATGCGTGAAGTGAGGCCCGGCGGAGCCCTGCTTTAGGGTGAAAGCACCAGAGACGGGCCTAGACCACTGCCGGGAGGAAAACGGCAAAACAGACGCGCAGGTACCTGATGACGTGGGGAAAACCACCGGACTTACTGCTTCCTGTCTTTTCCACCAGGCAGAATAATCTTTTTACACTGCGGAGGATGAAATTGAAGGGGATGGGAAGGCACCTCTGAGCATCTGCCACGACCCATGACACTCTACACCTGCCGTCCCACTGACCCCCGACCAGGACAGAAGCAAGGACAGTGGCCGAGGAGGCCTGGCCCCGAGCGGAGCCCGAACCCGGCGGCTCCGCCAGTCGGTCTCCTTCCAGACACGGCACTACCTGCTCTGGTCTTTTCCACCGTGGTAAGACAAACAGCACACGCATTCTGCCATTATAACCATTTTTAAGTGTACAATTCATCGGCTTTAGTTACACTCACGATGTTGTGCAACCGTCACCACTATCTACATCCAAAACTCTTTTATCACTCCAAACAGAAACTCTGTACCCGTTAAGCAATAACTCCTCATTCCCTCCCGCCCCCCACCTCTGGCAACCTCTGCTTTCCGTGTCTACGAATTTCTACTTTGTGGGTCTGTGAATTTGCCTCTTCTAGGTACTTCTTGTGAGATGACACAATATTTGTCCTTTTGTATCTGGTTGGTTCACTTAGCTTAATGTCTTCAAGGTGCATCCATGTTGTAGCATGTGTGAGAACTTCATTCCGTTTTAAGGGAAAGAGTATACCGAGGTACGGACAGATGCCATTTTGTTCTCTCTCCGCTGGCCACCTGGACGGCTCCCCCCGCTGGCCACCGTGAGCAGTGCTGCAGTGAACATCGCTGTGCACGCGATGGGCCTGTTCGGTTGGGCCTGTTCTCAGCTCTTTCGGGTGTGTATCCAGGAGAGTTGCTGGATCAAACGGTAATTCTACGTTACACTTTTTGAGGAACCACCAAACTTCTCTGCAGAAGCCGCACCATTTTATATCCCCATCAGCGATGAAGGAGGGGGCCCTTTCTCCACACCCCCACTAATACTTTCTTCCTTTCTTGGATGGCCATCGTAGCAGCTGTGACTTATCACTACGGTTTTAATTTGCATTTCCCTAATGACTCGGGATGTTGAGCATCTTTTTTGGGTGCTTATTGGCCACTTGTAGATCTTCAAAGAAATAGCTTTTCAAGTCCTCTGCCCATTTTTTAAATTGGGTTATTTATCTTAATTTGGGTTGTTGAGTTACAGGAGGTCTTTGTATATTCTGAATGCTAAACCATTATCAGACACATGATTTGCATGTACTTTCTCGTGTCCTGTGGGCTGTCTTTTCACTTTCTTGATAGTGTCCTTCGATGCACAAAAGCTCTGAATTTTGATGAGCCTAATTTATTTTCCTTTGGTTGCTCCTGCCTTTGGTGCCATGTGCGAGAATCTGCTGCTAACCCTTGGTCACGGAGATTCACCCCAGTCGTTTCAGGGAGAGTTTTATGGCTTTAGTGTTTGTGTGCAGGTCCTGGATCCATTCTGAGTTAATTTTTGTATATGGTGTGAGGTAGGGACCGCCCTGTCTTTTCTGACCAGCGTCCCTTCCCCTCCATGATGCTCTCTGGCAGAGCTAGCTAGCATCACTGCACTAGATCATGAACTTCAGGAAGACAGGGTCTGGGTCTTTCAAAAGTCACCACTGTGGTGTGTGTAGGCAGCCAGCCCAGTGCCTACCCAGCAAGTGCTCAGTAATTGAGATAAATGGACCGTTGAGTGGATAAACCCCTGAGTGGATAAACTCCACCCCCCGCCATCTACTACAAGACCACCCATGACTGGTTGAAAGACCCTTGTTTGCAACAAAGTAGTAAATCTGATACCTAAACATATCGAGAACTAAATCTACAGCAACAACTGTATTCACACACTGTTATCAGTTAAACTAAAATGACCCAAGATCTCAACTGACAGGGCAGAGGGCCCAGCCCTGAAAAGCTGAGCATGGCCTCGCCAGTGTCCTCACTGCACAGAGGGGCACCCCGAAGGGCCGATGGAGGCAGTGACTTCCCAAACCCTGGGTCTCGCCCCCCAGGGCTCCCCCACCAAACGCAGGCCTCAGGGACCATCCACTGCAGATACGCAACAAAAAGGTAAGAGATTAGCCTGAATTCCTTCACAAGGTAGGAACTGCCCTCTGGTTCCAAAACCTAACAGAAAAAATATCCCTGGGTCCTAGTTCTTATCCTGCCCTCCTCACGTGGCAGCGCCCCTGCTCTCTCCGCGCTGGCCACACCGCCCTCCTTCCTGTTCCTGGGCTGCACGCAGCTGGTGCCCACCTCAGGTGCTCACACCTGCCCCCAGCATGGAACAGCCTTCCCTCAGACACCCTCCAGCTGGCCCTCCCTCTCCCCCACTTTCTTCATGAGTCTGCCCAGACTTTACCTCACTCGGGGAGGCCTCCCCATCACTCCTTACCTCCCCGTTCTGTTTTCTCCTTGGCCTCTATCACCACCGGGTTTATCACACATCAGTTTACTGGCCGCCTCCTCCCAACTCCCTTGTCCCTATCTCCCACTCTAGAGTGCAATTCCTTGAAGGCAGGGACTTTTATTACTTAACTGCTGTAACCCCGGGGCCTGGAACGGTGCCTAGCAAGCATGCGGTGTTCGGTGAGTATCTGCAGCATGCACAGATGGAAAGGACAGAATGGGGGGCACGGCTCTCAGTATTCGCCCTGTCACTAAGCGTTACAGCGGGTGGCTCCAACTCACAGGTCAGTGCTGCCTGGACCCTGCTGCCAGAGGGGCCCACGGGCGGTCCGGCTCCTGCGCCTGGGACATCGTGGGTGATCAAACACTCCTACCTGCCCCAGCGTGGCCCAGATGCTGGCAGCTCCGCTGACCTGGCCACAGAGAATGGCGTCTCCCCCAATAGGCATGGAATAAGGCTTGTGAACTGCACACACGACAAGTGAGCCAACAGCTAATGCGCACAGGGCTGCCTTACACTGGCACTTCCGGAAGGCTGTGTCCGCGCTCCGAACAGCGTGTCACCCCAACAGGGCTGGAAGGTGGTCTGACCGAGTAGTTTCATTTCTAGGAACCTACCGTCGGTTTTCTTTTTCCTTGCAAAGATCTTCCTCCCAGAGACATCTGTAACATTGAAAATTACAACCAAAAAGGCGGATTTCCACCTTTAGAGGGCCAGTCCAGTAAGTTACCAAACAGCCGCAGGATGGATGCCCGCGCAGACATCACAGTGATGTGGAAAACGACTACAACAGTAAATTTAAAGGGCTGGTTATAAACCTGTGTCTACAGCATGTCCACACCTATAACATAAAGGTAAGGGAACTCACAAGAGCATAAAAGTAGAACTGTTAGTTTTTCTATTCTTTCCACCTTTTTGTATCTCTAAATTATCTGTGAGCAATACTGCGTTAAGAAAATCAAACTGACAGAACTTTTTAAAAATGAAGTTCTGCTTTACTGGCAGGCGTGGCACGTGACGCTTCACTGGTGCCCAGGGTGTGTAACTGCTGCTCACACCTTTGTCCCCTCATTCGCTGCAGCCCCCCCCATTCTGCCCTCACGCGCCCCTGCTTCCTCTCCCTCCAGCGGGCCTCCCAACCCTGCTACAGCACTGACAACGGAGGTCATCACGAGGTCTGCGACCCCCGTCCCCGAGGAATCCTGCTCTGAGGCTGGGACGCCCCACCCGACGCCCTCCTGGCCACACCCTCCGGCCAGGCCTGACCCCGGCACTTCCCCGCTCTGTGGCTCTGGGTGAGTCACCGAGCCTCTTTGAGAATTCACTTCCTCCACAGGGAAATGCGGTTGGCCCCACCTCACGGTGCATCTGAGGCTGAGGTTCCCCGTGCTGACTAAAGGCCACGCGTGTGCTCCAGACACTGCTGCGCTCTGGGCCCCGACCTGCCGGTTCCCCCACCCAGCCTTGCGAAGCTGAAACTCTTCATCCTCAATCCGCCTGTGGGTGCCTGTCCTCTCCTGACAGTGCTTGGCTCTTGGACCTTGGGCCACCACAGTGGTTTCTTGACTGACACCCCCGTCCCTGGTGGAACCCTCCACTCCTTCAGAGAACTCACGGCCCTACTCTGCCCCGTCAGAGCTGACGCCCAATCCCACCCCAGCACTCATCCCTCCGCAGCCCCCAGTCGACCACCTGAAGTCTTTCTCAGCATTTTCACTTGAGGTCCCGCCGACTCCTTCAACCATCTTCCCCCATCCACACCGACACCCTCCCAGGCACTCCAGCTCAGTGCTTGGCTCACGGTGCTGTCTTTTGGTCACAGGGCTTTACACCTTCTTCCCCCGAGAACATTCTGTATTCATCCCTCTCTCTGACTCCTCAGGCATTTAATGAGCACCAGCTGCAGCCAGGCTCCGTGGCAGGCGCTGGGGTTCCGAGGGAAGAGGCTACCTCAGGCCCCTGTCCTCTGGGAGCTCACAGGCTTGTCAGAGAGATGTGTGGATACTCACCTTTCAGTGTGGTGAGTGCAATGAAGACAAGTGTGTGCCACCGGCTGCTGGGGCCTTGCCTGGGCTGTGACCACAGCTCAGCCTGGGACACTTCGGGGGAGGGGGGTCCCAACGGCTAAGCTAGACCTTGCAGGACGGAGTACCCAACAGCAAAATCCAATCACCCAATACTTATCCCAAAGCCCTCAGGGGTCCCTGCTGCCCCCACCCATCATTATCCGTCATCTGATACCAATCCAACCCGCCAGGCTCCAGACGCTGGGCTGCACCTGCCACTTCAAGGCACCTCCATGGAGCCAGGGGAAAGCTGTGCAGCAGTGCTTGTTGCTGTTTCTGAGCTCTCTTCCCCACGAGCCTGCCCAGCTAAACTTGTGTTTTCTGGGGGCCGATGCCATTTAAAGTGTGTCTCTGGGCCAGTGGCATCAGCATCAACCTGGTGCAGGTTCAAAATGCGGAATCTCAGGCCTCACCCCAGACCTACGGAATCTGAGTCACCCCGTATGCACATTAAAGATTGAGAAGCTCCGCTCTGTACCCCAAATCAACTCCCCCGGGCCTTTGCGTTCTCTTCCTCAGCTCCCCTGACCTTCATTCACCTCCCGACCACCCGCCACCTCAGCCCACCTGCTAGGGCAGCACACACAAATCACGGCTCTCTCCACCTCAGGGACCTCGGGCTCCACCTGTGGACGCACGCACGCTATGGTCCCTGTCAGGCTCACCGAGGAGGACAGGTGGCAGGCAGTGACTGACAACCAGCATCTCCTGAGGGATGATCATGTGCCACCAGAAGTCCTTGTCATCATGCAACCTTCCCTAGTGAGGGTGACATACTCTCACTCCAAGTATAAAGATGAGGAAACTAGGGTCACAGAGTTCATGGGGGGGCGGAGTCAGATGGCCCCAGGCTTACAACCTGCACCGAGAGGTTAACAAAGAGTGCCACTGCCTTGCAGAGAAAATTCTGTATAAGCAGCAGAGGAGCTGAGGAAATATGTCTGCGTTTTACTCGGAGAAATGAGGGAAAAGTAGCCCAGAACAATGGGACAGCCAGGCAGAGGAGGACCATGAACCTCTTCGGTGACAGACTAAAAAAAGAGCTCAGACCTGCCGGGGCAGGTGGTAACGAAGCTTCTGGAGCAGACTGGTTAGAAGTGGCCACATCCTTCCCTGACATCCATCTCATCCCCTCACCCCCGCGAACCTGGGACCTGCTTCTTGGACCCTCCCAGGCGCACCTGGCTCCATCTGCGCCCCCAGGCCTCAGCATGAAACCCCACAGCAAAGCCTCAGTGGCAGTCACAAAATGGGCCTTATGTGGCCCCCAGCAAAGTCCAGCTGCCAGGAACCCTTTCCCTCCTCTCCTGTGATTGGCAGCACCTTCCCCAGAGAGGGTGGGCACGGTCCCCCTTCCACCCAGTGTTCTCACACCAAATCCTGCTTCCACACTCATCCCCTACAGAAGCCCAGGGCCTCGCCCTCCCCTTCAGGCAACAGCCTGAGGAGGCTGTGCTGGGCTCTGGGGGATGGAGCAGAACAACAGACGGGCCTGCCCTGGAGAAGCTCACAAGAGGGAGCCCTGGCCCTGAGGACGTACCCCTTTAAAGGGAAACCATTCTCATGACCCCCTCGCTGCCACACATTTGTGCGCCTGGACCTATATGGAAATTCTAAAGAATTCAAAGCCTTTATTAGTCTTGGAAAATCTCTTTTAGTAGCACATAATCACTGCAACAGCGAATCTGCCCTTACGATTGAAAATTTTAAAATTTTGTGGAAAACAAAAAACGTTATTTTAACACAAATGTTTTAATTCTTGCATTAGCTATACACTGAAAATGCTGGTAGAACCTGATTTGTGAAACGCAGATCTAGAGACTGGCTAAGCAGCACGTGGTATGTGGACCAGAGCCTCGGCATCACCTGGGAGCGGGTGAGAGCCCTGGAACCGGAGGCTCTGCATTTGCACACCAAACTAGGGAAGCCCTGGCCGAGCGCGTTCGGTGAGTGGGGATTGGGGGAGGGTGGGGGGAAGCAAGGCCAGATGGAGCCAGTCATATGAAATCGGCAGAGAATGATCTTCTGCATTTCTGTAGGGGACACCCTCTGGCAGCAATGTGAAGGAGGTGGAGGCATGAGGGCCTTGTTGGGGACACTAAGCCAAAGTGGAAATAAAAGGGAGAAGCTTAGGGACTAGCCCAATTTGAGCGGGGTGGGGAGGGCAGCTGGAGGACGGATTTCTCAGGCCAATCTGTCCAGTGCAGGTGTGGGGTGAATGAGGTGTGACCCTGGGGTTTCACGGTGAAGACTCCGGCAGAGGGTGTGTTTAAGGAAGAAGGTGCAGATCTCTGTTTCAGATGTGCAGGGGGGGTGGGGAGGTGTTCAGATGTGATATACACAGGACCTGAACGGCCCAGAGATGACCGGGCTAGAGACTCAGATCCCTAAGCGCCTGACGAGGGGATCAGGTGAGTTCACCCAGGAAGCCTGCAGGAAGATAAGAGCAGAGGATAAAGGGAACAGACAGCAGAGGACAAGCCAAGGCAGATGGGGAGGCAGGAGGGAGGCTGTGTCACAGAGGCCCCCGCATGAGGAAGGGGCAACTGGCCATGGTCTTGACAAGTGAGTGGTCCCTGGCCATCAGAGCAAGATAATGTTAACCATAAGGTGAGTGGGGACGCCTGGGGAGAGCAGGCTGGTGGATGCAGGGGAGACAAAGCTGGGACCGCTATGCAAATGTCTAAACATGCCCCCTGACGTGTCAAGTTCCCTTTAATCAAAATTGCCTTTCTGTGCACCTATGTTCACAGTGGCACTGTGTGCAACAGTCAAAAGGTAAAGGCAACCCAAGTGTCCATGGATGTCCGGACATGTACATTCAAGAGAACATTATTCAGCCTTAAAAAGGAAGGAAATGCTGACACATGCTACACCATGGATGAACCTGGAGGACATCATGCTACGTGATACATGACAATCACAAGAAGACAAATCCTGTATGATTCTACTTACATGAGGTACCCACAGGAGTCGAATTCAGAGACAGAAAGTAGAGGGGTGGCTGCCGGAGGCTCGGGGGAGGCGGACGGGGAGTGTCAGTGTTCCGCGAGTGCAGGGTCTGTCTTGCAAGATGAAGTGTCCAGTGGCTGCCCGCGGAGACGGCGGCACTGCACTTGATGCTAAATGCCACCGAACTGCGCAGTTAAAACTGGTTAAGTTTTACATTACGTGTGTGTTACCACAATTTTAAAAAAAGTGTGTCTTTCACTGTAAGTATAGAACATCTGAACACCTGGAATTGAACAGCATGTCAGTGTCAAGAGAGGTAAGAGCAGATCTTTTTCCGTGACCGCAGACTATTTGTCAGCAGGCGTGGCGGTGAAAGGGAAGGGAGTAGGCCTGGAGAAGTGTTTTTTCCTCAAGTGAAGGGACAGCAGTCTTGCACGGTAAGTGGAGAGGTATGCTTGAACCAGAAACACTCTTTTTCTCAGACTGGAGAAAAGGAAGAGGAGCCAGAGAATGAAGAAGGAGGGGTCAAGGTGAAGAGGCTCCCAGGGGATGGCCTTGAGCACCTCAGGGCCACAGTGCTGGGGTCATCTAGAGAGGCAGGGACAACAGAGAGGAGATCTGGAAAGAGGGAAATGGTTAGGTTGGCGGGGGTAACAAGAGAGGACTGAATGCAGGGAGGGCCCAGCCGGCTACAAAGCCCAGGGCGCACTGTCTGAAACTCTCACTAATCCTGGGGCAGCGGTCCTCAGAGCACATCCCGGTCTCCGGGCCAGCAGCATCACCCGGGAGCTTGTCAGAAATGCACATTTTCAGGCCCCACTGAGGAGTCTGATTCAGACTCTCTGAATCAGAAACTGGGGGTGGGACCTAGCAGCCTGTGTTTTAACAGCTGATTCTGATGTGCCAAAGTTTGAGAAACACTCGTATAGAATATAGAAATCCAACAGCAAGGACATACCATCTTTTTTATATATATAAAAAAATCAACCTAACAGCTTCTACATAAAAGAGCAAGAAATTCACGACTGCTTCAATGCCAACACAATTTATTTCTATAGTTAGAGAAATGCCAAAACGTGTTAACAAAATTATAGAAACATATAATCTATCTAATACACTTCCTGAAATGAAATCTAGAAAACACATCTGAGATCTGGGGCTTGAAACCATACAACACAGGCACCAGTCCCTGCTCTGGGATTGCCTGTGCACCCTGGAGTATGCCACACCCTTTTCCGGGCCTCGGTTTCCCCCCTGTAAAAAGATGGAGCTGGAAAAGATTCTGAGATTCCTTCCAGTTCTGATGCTGTGCGATTCTTTCCGTCCTGTACAGTGACCTTGAACTAAATGCTTTTACACAGCTGAGCCTGAGGGTGGAAAAGAACATTTTTAACCAGTAAAACAGAATGTAACAGCTCGCTAGGAAACCTTTCCAGTGTTCAGTGTGCGGTAGTGTCCTGCACGCTAAGAACCAGAACTCTCCTTCACGAACTGGCTTTCCATTACAGGCACCGATGCGTAGAGTTACAAAAATACTGGACCGCACTGGACTGTGTTCCTGAAGTCCACGTGACTGGGTTGCCCCAGAAAAACACACCTTCGAGTTTTCATCCTACAGTATTTTTTAATCCAGGAAGTCAGGGTTTGTATTTGTTGCTAGGTGGAAAATGGGTTAAAGTGCCAGATGACAGGGACCCTGGTGCTTGCCACCTCTGACCAGAGAGCCTGAGCATTCAACACCGCCACTCTAGGCTTCCTAATAAATGGCTCCCTATTGACCTCGCTACCGGGATTCTTAGAGGCTGGTCTTCTGCCTGGTTTCTCTGTATCCAAGTCCCTGTCTGCACCTACCGCTCATCTACCACTCATCCTCTTGTGCCTGGGTCCCAAGTGACACCTGCTTCCCTAACTCTGCCAAAGGCCAGTGACTTGGTCCTGATCTCAGACCTAGGGCTGGGACAGGGCCGTGGGTGTTCGTGCAGGAAGGACGGGGTGCAAGGGTGAGCTGCAGGGGAAAAAGGAAGATGAGGTCTAGGGAGACACTGGTCTCCTGCCCCACCTCACTCCGACCCCCTGGCGCTTACATTCCATCAGAATTTGGTCAGCGAGAAGCTCAGCTCGCTTTCTTTGTGCATCTATCACAGACCCTGTCCTGCCCTCTCCATCCAGCCTGGATGCATAAGTAGCACTTCAGGCTGCCGCAGTCCCGTGGCAGGAAGGAGGTGAGGGGAGGGCTGCAAGAAGGCTGGTGCGCCAGGAGCCAAGCACGCCCAGGGCAGCGCGACCACAGAGGGACCAGGGCCATGAATGTGGGCCCAGCAGGCAGTGCCAAGGAGATGAGGTTTGTCTTCATCCTCTACCTGGAGGAATCCTCTACCTGGACAAAGGGTAGAAAAACCTGCTGGAGAGTTTTCCAGGCTGATTTCACTGCATTGACCTCCAACCTCAAAGTCACACTGGGTAGGGTGACTACACATCCTCATTTGCCTAGGGTAGTCCCAGTGGAGGCTAGCAGATTAGATGCAATTATTAATATCTGCCCTTTTTATTCTCAAAATGTTCTGGTTCGGATAAGGAATTCCAGTCACCCCACTCTTGGGTACCTAGGCCTGCAAAGTTAGTCGCAGTTAGAAAAGGCTGCTTAGTGCTGGGAGGGACATGCAGGCTGTCTCATCCCTCATCACATGCTCCATTCCCTTCAGCATCTGGGCCAAGCCACCACCCAGTGTCTGCTTGCATACCTGCAGGGACAGCAAGCTCACTATCCCCTGAGGAAGTCTCTCTTTTTCGGGGAAAGCTGTGTTATAAAAACAGCAGGATTCAAATCTGCTTACAATGTGATTGCAACTAACAACATCCTTCAGCAAGGAAAAGAGCGGGAATGGGGAAAACTGGAAATCCTGCTGGCTTTTTCCTTCCGGCTCCTTCCATCGTATGGTCCCCTCGTTCAACAAATATTGAGCGCATCTGATGTTTCGGGGGCACTGGGGATACCATGGAGAGTTAAAACAAAGAGACACGAATTGAGGGGCACTCTCCAAAGACGTCAAGGTCCTAAAGGACAAAGAAAGGCTGAGGAACCGTTCCAGCGTAAAGGAGGCTGAGGAGACATCACAACCATATGCACCCGTCTCTGGGCTTTTCTTTGCCAGAAAGGATACTAGCAAGCCAGGTGGCAATACCTGAATACGGTCTATAGACAGTATTGTATCAACACTGATTTCTTGATTCTGAACACTGTACTGCAGTTATACAGGAGAATGTCATCGTTTTTAGAAAATGTGCTGATGTATCTGGGGGGAAAGGAAGCATCTATAACTAATCCTTAAATGGCTCAGGTAAAATACATACATAGACGGCTGAAATAAAGGTGATTAAATGGTACCATTTGGGGATCAGGATGAAAGGTAGACGGGAGTTCTTTGTTCTATTCTTGGAACTTTTCTAAGTCTGAACTAGGTCAAAATAAAAAATTAAAAGAAAACAGTAAGTCTCAGAGATGATTTTTTTTTTTTTTAAAGAGACTTCACAGAGCTTACCGTGTAGCTGGGGAGACAGGTAATAATACAACTAATGATACTAATTAACTGCAAAATTGCCACTGTGAAAAGCTCTGCAACAGGAGACAGAGCTGGTGGAAGGAGCGCTCCTAGCAGGCAGGCTTACCCCAGACAGAAAGATGAGGGAGGCACCTGCAATCACGGAGTGAAACCCCAAAACATGAGTTGCCTAGGGAGGAGAGGAAGAAGGTTCCAGACTCTCACAGTCCTTTTTTTTTTTTGCTCCCTGACATTTTAATTTCAGTTTTCTACAACAAACCATGTATAAGTTCGATAACCAGATCGGGGAGGGAAGGGGGCAGGGAAAACGAGTGGGCAAGGCCTGGGTTCAGGCTGTCCTCACGCCCTCTCCAGGCTCACAGGTGGTCAGGGTCAAAGGTCGGATGACAGAGCTGGTTGCTGCCCCTCCCACTAAGAGCCTCAGGTCTTCACTGAGGCTGACTCACCTGAACAAACTGGGGTACAGGGGCTGCCGGGTCTTCACACCCCACTCCCGAAGTCAGACCAATGCCTTTCATCCACACAGCATCCCGCTGGCCACGGTCCCTTTCTGGTCCTGGATCCTGCCCCAGGGAACATCGCTTTAGCGCTAAGAGCTCAGACCTGGAGCCCTGCCCTGGGAGTGGGCCATGACTTGCCCGCAGCCATCTCGGCACTGAACTCCAAACAACGTGCCTGTCTGCAGGGTCAGGGGCCTGGCCACAAAGGGAGCAGAAACTTTTGTGTCGAGTTCTACCTTAGTAGGTTTTCAGTCATTTGCTTACTTAAAATACTCAATTTAAAAGACACAGGTTCTGCCTTGGTTGGTGTGGCTCAGTGGACTGAGCGCCTGTCTGTGAACCACAGGGTCGCTGGTTCGATTCCCAGTCAGGGCACATGCCTGGTTCAGCCAGATCCCTGCTTGGGGGTGCATGAGAGGCAACCACACATTGATGTTTCTCTCCCTCTCTTTCTCCTTCCCTTCCCCTCTCTGAAAATAAATAAATAAAATCTTTTTTTTTTTTAAAGACACAGGTTCTATTATTAGTCTCATTTTACAGTTAAATGACTTGCCTAGGGACAGACTCAGGTTCAAACCTTGGCTGTCCTACTTAGGAGCAACGTGCCCTTTGGACAGTCACTTCCTCTCTCCGAGCCTCGGTTTTCTCACCCCATCTTGAAACTGGGGCTTGTGGGAATTCACCAGGTTCTGGGACTAGAAGGTATTGTGTACCCCCTCTTGAGGCTCCAATAGGCTTGAGTGCAGAAAATTCACTCCGAACAACACACTGCTTAAATATTTACTAAGTTTGTGTATCCTGACCGTAAATCATAGGACCTGAATTTTCCAGGACTATCCCAACTTCAAATCCTCTGTCCTAACTTTCCACATAAACCATCGAAATGTCTCAAAAATTCCACTCTCTCAGTATCCAAACAACACCTCCCAGGCCTCCTCTTGCACAAAAACGCAGCACAAACATTCTTCCTCAGACTACAGTTCCCAATCTCTGGTTCAGAAAACGTGGTCAGGGAGCCCTGCAGGCCCCCTGAAGGAAGCGGAGTCGGGGGGGGGGGGGGGGGGGGGGGGGGGGGGGGGGGGGGGGGGGGGGGGGGGGGGGGGGGGGGCGGGCGGTGGGAGATCTGTGGCAGTCAGCATGCAGCCAGAACTCTCAGCCCCGGCCATTCTCTGGCACCACAGTGTGAGGCAAGCTGGAAGAAGGCGGACCACAATCAGAGCATCACCCACTGAGGGGTGCAGACTGGGGAGATGAGCTCTGCCCCCACCTACCTACCGATCGGCCGCTACCCATGGTGGCAGCACGGTCAGAGGGTTGCTATGCAGATTAAATGAGTGAGCTAACATTTGGAAAGCACTCAGGAATAGCGCCCGGCAGCCAGTAAGTGCTTTATCAGTGTTGAATTAACTGAAACCAGAGGCATCCCGGGCAAAAGGTGCTCATACCTCGAAGACAACCTAGAAGCATTGCTCCTATCCGTGGAAAAGAGAACGGGCTCTTACCCCTGGTGGAGTGGGGCCAGGCCCCTGAAATGGGAGTGCACCTAACTACAGGAGGTGGGTCCTGCATTAGCCAAGCTCAGAAGCCTGGAGCTGGGGAAGAGTCACCACTCCTGAAACACACAAGGTCTCCACATGCCTCTGAGCCTTTGCACCTGCTATTCTGTGTGCCCTCTGAATACCACCTCTACCTCCAAGGCTGAAATCAGATGCCAGCTACTCCCTATGATATTCCCTGATGCCCATCAGACCACTGGCCTCTCTGCATCTGGCTTTATCCTCTTTTAAAGCAGCTTTCAGATAGATAGATAGATGGATGGATCGATCACATACACACCAATACATCCCAATCCACCATGAATCCTTCCAGAGTAGGGGTTCAAATGGCATCTCTAACCCTAACACCTGACATATAGTATAGACTCAATAAATGTCTGAATTTGCTGTTAAATCTGTGCTCACAACTGGTCTTCACTGAAGGTATAACCAGAAGTTACGGGATGCAAGATCACTTGGTTCGGGAACCATGACCAGATCAGATTTCAGCCAGGCGCCTACCGAGCACTCCCTTTAGTTCCCCCTCAGGCAGATGAAAGGAGATACCTGTGAGAATAGAGGCTGCAGTTGCCGGGACCCAGACGAGGGCAGCGTGGACGCTGACCAGGTCCGGTGCTGTCTCTATTAGAGCTGGTAAGGAGAGCTGAGACTCGGGAAGAACACCAGCAGGCTGCCCTGCCCCCACCAGCCTGTCAACACCAGGGCAAGTGCAGAGTGCCTTACGCATTCCAGCCCCTGCAACAGACCCTGAGAAGAGACGGAGAGGGACTGGCCCTGCTGTCCAGGAACCACTGACCGGTGGAAGGAAGGTGAGCGCTGGCATTATGGTCAACGGGCACTCTTCTGGTAAAGAGGGAGGGACCACAAATTAGTGGTCCCCTCCCAACCTGCTGCAAACCCTGAGGGGCTTCCTGTTCCCTCCAGTCCCCCCAAATGAGCCTCTCTTGTGGGTTGTCCATCTTAGAATATGGAATCCCTCCTGAGCCTGGACCTGCAGTTCAAAAGCTCAAAATTTGTCCCTCTTGCTCCTGGACCCACACGACCTTTCCCACCACAGTTTCCTTATCTGCAAAATGGGGACAGGAGGACACTGAAATTAAACAACATATGTGAAATCTCCCAGTTCACAGTCAACAATCAATTCCCTGAAACCAGACAGGAGTGGCAGAGCAGTGTGGGACCCTGAATTTGACTCCATGTTAACTTAGGTTCTTTCTTCTGCCCCAAGCAGTCCTTTTGGGCCAGGACTTGCCCTCCCCTTACAAAGAAGTCTCCCCTTGCACCCTGTTTTTGCTGGGGTGTGTTGGCCAGCAGTGCATCTGCCCTATAGAAGCAGCTTAATTAATAAATGCTGGCTGACCAGAATGCCTCAGGCACTCTGAAATGCCTTCAGTAACCTGACCTTTTACATTCCCCAGCTAATGTCTAATTTGCATATAGGAATCCGTTTTAGGAGACAGCAAATCACCAGAGATGACTCAGGATCAATACAGAGTATCAGGCACATTTTATTCTACTCCAATTCTCTGCAAATTGGTATTCCATTAACTTTACGTGGGATTTATGGGAGCTCACTATAAACTAGAATATTTAACTAGAACGACTTACTCTGTCAGATAATAGCCTGCTGTTGTTAATGTTCCACTAGTCAATCTCAGAAAGGTTTCCAGCTTCCAATCCACTTTCCATCTTGATTTAATCATCAGGAAAGTCATCTATTTGCATGTCTTCACACAATAAAGGGCAGCTTGATGCAGAACGAGAAGACCTGCCCATGGACCCAGAAGACCTGAGCTATATCCCAGCTACACCACATAGTGTGTAATCAGCGGCTTAAAGCCTCAGTTCCCTCATCTGTAAAATGGGAGTAACACCAGCCTCAAGGGGGAGTTATAAACATTAAATGAGTTGATGTATGTGGATGTACTGTGCAGTTCTACAAAGCTATACAAAGGTTATTATTATAGTAAAAACAGAAGATGATTTCTCAAACTCCGATAAGCTAACAACAGAAAGCAGGAATGGATCTAAAAGGCCAGGCAGGATATTTGACCCCCCAGGGGGCATCTGGCCATGTCTGGAGGAGTTTTTGGTTGGCACAACTGAGGGACAGGGATTGCTACTGAAATCTGGTGGCCAGAGACCGGGGATGCTGCTCAACATCCCACAATACATAGGACAGGCCCCACAACAAAGAATTAACTAACCCCAGCCAAGAGGTTAAGAAACCCTGATCGAGGCCCTGGCCAGGTAGTTCAGTTGTCAGAGCATCACCCCAAACACTAGGGTTGTGTGTTTGATCCCAGGTCGGGGCATACAAGGATCAATCAATAAACGCATAGCGGAACAACAAATTGATGTTTCTTTCTCTCTCAAAATCAACAAATAAAAATTTTTTGTAAAGGAAACCCTTATCTAAATAATCACTAAAAGTTGGGTTTAGAAGCTTTTTAGAACAGAAATCTTCCTAAATAGGCTTTATTTTCAAGCATCATCTGCTTAAACATTTGCAGGATAGATCTTCTCGCAAAATAGCTCTTTTGTAAGTACAGCTGAACGGCCAACTTCTGGAGTTTCTGAATGTATGAAACTGCTTGTAAAGATGCTCTCTGATTACAATTCAGCTAAATTGTTTTTCCGAAGCCCTTGACTTCAGTAAAGTTCTCCAGGGCACAAAGACAGGGGCTGTCACTCTTGTCACTAGGCCCTGAAGATGCTTTCGTAATTCTAATTTCCTGGTGAAATGGGAGCCAGGAGGGTCTCTAAACGAATTAAATTCACATCACGCCAACTGCTCGCTTGCTTTGTGCCGGGCATAGAGCCAAACACCTCCACATAATTTATCCCACTTAATCCGCCCAACAACCCAGGGAGGTGAGCATTATTACCGGCTGTTTGCAGGGGAGAAAACTGAGGATCAGAGAGGTTAAACAACTCGCTCAAGGTCACCAGCTGGCCAAGAGTGGGGACCGACTTGACCGGAGGTCTCCAGTTTCCAAGTCACAAGTTCTTTCCACCACCTCGGACAACCCAGGTGTCAAGTTGTCTCAACTTCCCATGAATTTTTAAGGCAACCGCAACTTCTCAGTAAGTTTAGGTTGCTGAAAATGGGAATTTCGGGGGGGCTGGGCGCTCACATACACTCTCCCACGGCAGCTATCTCCCCGCAGGTACCTGATAAACCATTCCATATTGCCCGCGGAACAGGATAGATTTATTGGCGCTGGAGTTCGTGCCAGGCCCAGGAAATGCCATCTTTGAAAGCCGAGAGGCGAATTCGCCCTGGGAGCTGAGAAGGTCTGGCCGCCGGGGTGGCTTGCTCATGGTGAGCTGTGCGCCCCTCGGCGGCCGGGGGCCAGGGTCGTTGTGCAGCTGGGCCCTCCGGAGCCGCCGGCCGCGCGGGTTCCGCCAGTCGTGTCCGCCCAAGCCCGGGTCAGAGCGCACGCCCACGCCCCGCCGCGGCCGCGTCCCGGCACCCGCCAGAGAGAGAGAGCCCCACCCGGCCCGGCCTGTCGCTCCCGCCTGGCCCCGCCAGGTGAGCGTGGCTGGAGCGCCCCTTCCCCGGCCCGACGTGGCGCCGAGACCCCGGGGCTGCCGCGTCCGCCAGCCCGCCCGCGCGTTCGCTGTGCGCCTGGGAACGGGTGGAGGCGGGGTGGAGCGAGCGCGACCCCGGCCCACGGTCTGCCTGCACCATGCACCCAGCCCGCTGGGGTCGCGCCGGGCCATACCTGCAGCATCCGGGGGCGCGGAGCGCCCAGGTAGGTCGCGCTTGCGGGCGGCGCGGAAGCTCGCTCGCTCACGGCGCGACCTGGACGCCGTCTGAGCATGCCCAGTGCCGCCCGCGGGCGGCTCCCGCCGGTCGGGCTGGCCGCGACGGGCCCGCGCGCGCGCGGGGCGGGGGGCGGGCGCCCTGGCCGCCCTGCGGGGCTTCCCCGCCCGGAGCTTTCTCACCGGGACGCGCCTCCCAGAGCCACTGGGGCTGTTGTGCCGGGCTCTGGGCAGCCCCGAGTCCCCTCGCGCGTGCTCGCACACATTCGTCCCATAACCATTTATTGGGCACCTACTATGTACCCAGCCCTCAATGATTTCATACCTAGGAACGTCAAGCAGTCGGCTTAACAAATCTGCGAAATAAGGAGGAGTCTTGCCCCGAGGGTCCTGCTGACTCGCAGTCCAGTGCTCACGCCCCTCATTAGTAAGCTTCCGGGCTTAAATCTTCTTCCCAGATTTATGGGCCCCCTACCTCATCACTTCCACCTCAGCTCACACCTGCCTTATTGCAGCCCCAGGAGCACCTTTCTGTCCAACAAACATTCAGAACTTGGCCAGCCTCCACACGCGTTTCCCTCTTTGTGGGACGTCTTTGCCCAGCTTTTTACGTCGCTGCCACTTTCATTGCACAAAGGAACTCCTCGGAGAGGACTTCCCTGACCACTTTACTAAACTAGCTCCCTCCTCCTGCCCTCCTCTCCATTTCCTCACTTTATTTTTTCACATTTATCACTATCCACTAATTCGTTCAACAAATTATTGATCAGCTACTCCGGTTCTTCACGAGAGGTGACCAAATGGACAAAAATCTTGTCCCCTGCTGGAGTTTGAGGGGAGATGCAGGCGACAGACAATAACATACAAACAAGCAAAGTATCATATTAGAAGGTGAGAAGTTCTACAAGGGAAATAGAACAGGGTGAGGAGAATTGGGGTGGAGGGAGTGCAATTTTCAATGAGGTGGTCAGATCAGGTAACACCGAGGAGGAGACATATCAGCCGCGCAGATAAATTGGAAAGAGCATTTCCTGCGGAGGGGACAGCCAGTGCAAAGGCCCTGAGGCGCAGCACTGATTAGGCAATGTCAAGGGGCGCAGAGGAGCAGGAGATGATGTCGATAACTGACTTCCTCTATTTTGCTTACTTCTTACTGTGTATTATTAGCCTCCGGAATTTCAGCTGTGGGACTGCAATGGCTGCAGTGTCCCAGACACTGCAGCAACTCCTGGCACACAGTAGGTTTTCAAAAACTGTCTGTTGGATGAATATGTGAATGAAGAGATGTAGAGATAGCTGGAAACATCCTGTCCGGACTCGATGCCTGAGGTCCAGGGAGCCGGTAGGCCTAGGGCCCTAGGGCGGGCGCCGGCAGCACCAGGTACCCTACTTCGATCTTTGTCCCCGCGTTGCACGCCCGGGGTAGCTCCACTGCAGCGGGCGCCGCCGGCGACGGGTGTCGGGGGAATTCCGACAGAGCCAAGGAGACCCAGGAAGAGGACCCGCCCCGCGCCCCGCCCCGCCCCGACCTCCGGTCGTCCGAAAAACCTGGAGCGGCGGCGCCCGACCGGTACCAGTGGGACGGACGGGGAGCGCACTGGGCATGCTCGAAGCCGGGCTGCGCCGGAGAGCCCGCGAGGAGCCGCCGCCTAACTCGGCTGGCGACCGCCGCGCTGGAGCCCCGCGGTTCCCTCAGCTCCAGTCCGATCCTACCCATTCTTAGGCGAGGAGCGCTGATGTGTGGGGACATTTTTTTTTCAAAGCTCAGTGGGAAAACTGGGAATTCAGAGTCTGCGAAAGGCGTTCTCTGTCCTCTCCCAGCAGCTGTGTGACCTGGGTCATGCACCTTGACCTCGAATACCTACCTCTTGGATCTGGCCTGTGAGTGGGGATTGAATGAAGTCAAGGACGTGAACATGTTCGACTCCTGCATATTCACGTTTTTTATTTCATTCAGCCCCCCCACCCCCACCCTCCAGGATGGGCGGAACGACAAATCGATGTGGCACTCAGGCGAGCAAAAAACTGCAGTAAATGGACATGGGATTTCTTGGAGTTATCTTAATTTACGTTCCGTAAGAAACTAGATTGAAACTACCTTTTCTTTCCCCGTAGTCAACAGCCATTAGTTGAAACAATGTTCGCAAATTCGAGCTAAAAAATGTCCATAACTCTAAGAAAAAAGTCCTAAATATTTGTAAAATTGTGCATTTCAAATGACCATAACAGAAACGGGAACAAAAGGAAAGAATACCCCTCAAACCGAAACACATGAATGTCTAAAAATAGAGGAATGATTAATTACATTATGGTACATTTGTTGAAATAATAACTATTTTACACACAATTAGACCGTGTTGCAACAGGGGATCACTCACAGCACAATGCTAAGTGGAAAAAAAAAAAGCTCAAAACACAAATGCACTGTATAGAAATTGTCTACACAGTCACCAAGACTTAGAAGGAAATATGGGAGTATATAATAGTCTGATGTAGCGGAGTCATGGGGTTGGGTTTTCTTTTTAAGCTTATCTATTGATGTCACAATGTTGCACTGGCAATAATGATTTGAAAGATCAAATTAAAAATTCTTAAAGTTTTGTGTAAGCCAAATAATAATAACAACAATAATAACCACTATTATCGAGCTCAAGTGTGATCAATACTTTACCTGTGTGCTGTCTTTAATCCTTACAGCCCTACAGAGTGGGTACTCCTGCTCAGTTTTATGGAAGGGACATGATCAGGAGCTGTTCACACCTGGTAAGTAGCTGCACCAGGATCTCAACGCCGCCTGGTCTGGCCACGGAGCCAGTGTGTTAGGTGTTACAATACTGCCTTTCTGTGTAGTAGCTTACCATGTTTTGATCATGAAATAAACCACATATTATTTCATTTTTCTGTCTTTTTTGCCTTATTTTCTCTACCTTTTTTTTTTAAAGATTTTATTTATTTTCAGAGAGAAGAGAAGGGAGGGAGAAAGAGCAATGTATGGTTGCCTCTCACATGGCCCTCACTGGGGACCTGGTCCGCAACCCAGGCATGTGCCCCGACTGGGAATCGAACCAGGACCCTCTGGTTCCCCTCCTGCGCTCAATCCACTGAGCTACACCAGCCGGACTTATTTTCTCTACCTTTTGATGTGTTTGCAGGCCATGGATTACCTTTAAATGTTCTAGTCTGCTGTTACTATTTCATTCTTGGAGCCAAAACGATCAAGTCCACCCTTTTAAGCTGTTGCACCTAGAATGACAGTTGATCTTGTATCATAAGCTCCCAAACCTTATGCAAATGGGTTGTTTTTGGATGGGCGCATAATCTTCTTAGTATATGTGTGTGTGTGGTTGAACCCAGCCATATCTGCAGCAAATAGAGCACCCATTGGGAATCGGGACCTACCAAGTGTCAGATAATGAGGTCAGTCCAGAGAGGACCGACATAGGTTGCTGTCGCTGGCAATCACTTTGGAGGCAGAATCACAGTATAATGGAATCACGTAGTCCATGGACTCCTCAGGACTTTGCTATGTTGGCGGGGGGTGGGGGGTGGGGTGGGGTGTGTGGAAACCCTACAGAGCTGATGATGTTTGCAGAGAGAAAGCCAGAGCCCTAAAAGCAGCCTTCCTACTGCTGAAAAGCTTTTAAAAAAAAAAGTCGGCTCTCTTTTTTTAAATAATGTTGGTAGATTGTACCTGGTCCAGAAATCACTAAAGAATAACAACAAAGCACAAAGCCAACGAGGGTCTTTTCAGTGGAAAGGATGAAATTCCACAAACCCAAAATGCATCACTGGTAACGGAGCTGATTCATACAAGTTAAGAGGAACGACAGATGAGCAACTGAACACAGTTATTAGCAGCATTCCCAGAAGCTGCCATTTGGGCAGAGATCTGGTGCCAAGTGCTGCACACAGGCAATTGGCTGGGGGTATTTACAGGAAGAGTTTCCTGGAAGAATCACTGAGGATTGTCATGCACATCAAGACTCAGGAAGTCCGGTCACTGGGAGGGCTGTTTCAATGATTTACAGCGCAGGGCTCCCAGCTGAGCTGCTAATGCTCATCAATTATTTGTGCTGTTAATGCAAGCTCATGAAGGGCCCAAGAATCCGTAAATACGTGGGCAAATGGTGCTGTTATAATGACAAGTGAAAAGAAAACTTGCCTATTATGGCTTCAAATGTAGGAATTACTAGGTTAAGCCATATAAAATTGCCATTTTGTAGATCTACAATGGGTGCACGTTGGTAGCTTCCTGTATTTCAACTTAATACAGACACGGAAAAAAAAGACTAGAACTGCACCAAAATACTAATGGTGACTGAGTATTATTGCCTTTGCAGACAGAGGGAAAAAGATACAGAAGGTATCTTTTACAAATCAGGAGAATTTCAAGTCTCTTTCTTACTATGTCTTTATAGTTTCCCAGATCATTTGTGGTGTGTTTCTTTTGTTATCAGGAAAAATAAAACAAACTTAAAAGTTGATGAACTGCAGAAAATGATGTAAAGAGAGGTAAAATAGCTACTCTGGAATTGTACAAAAACATGAGAGGTTCTTATCACAGAGGGTGAAGTTTGCTCTGCCTGTCCAGCGGTGGCAGATGCAGATGGCGACGGGATGTCTGTTCCTGGCCCAGGAGAGGCAGAGGAAGAAATGGCCAGTGGTCACATCAGAAGCCTGTAGAAAAATGTTAGTTCAGCTCGGGACACCTCAGTCCCTCAACTTGCGTTCCCGGGACTCCAGGATTTCATGGATCTCACTTTGAAAAACACATTTTTAAGCCTAAACTTTCATCCATTAAAAGAAAAATGTCTTTCCATCGCAAATGATCACTGCCAAAGAGTTCTGTCTGCAAAACTGATGAACAAATTTAACATGAGCACAACAACAGTGATGACGTGATTGCTGTCGATTCAGTCATTCATCAGATATTTATTAAGCACCTATTGTGTATTAGGCAGCGTTGTAAGTGCTTGAGTGACATCAGTGACCGAAATAAACAACAATCTCTGCCCTTGTGGGTATGCATTCTAATAGAGCAAGCCAGACTGAACAACAAACTTTATAAATAAATGAATCACATTTTATGTTCAGAGACCAGGGTTAAGGGTGATAGGGAGAACAATGGAGGTGGGGTGAGGAGTTGCAATTTTAAATAGGATTGAGAAATTGAATCACTTAAGCGAACACTGAAATGAAGACCTGAAGGAAACGAGGGAGTCATTCATGCGGATATCTGGGGCAAGAATCTGGGCAGAGGGAATCGCCAGTTCCCAGCCCTTAGGGGAGCATGTCTACATTGAGGGGGCTGATGGAGCCAGGGGGAAAGCTGCAGGGTGAAGCCAGAGAGGTAGCCGGGGCCAGAACCCAAGCCCTCCTGCTCTCTGTTCTGGCAGTCCCAGGGAAGAGTCAGCCTTTCAGCCTGAGCTGGACGGAAGTCAAGCCCATGTAACAGCTGCTGAATGTGCTTGACAACACATCAAAAGTTAAAATGCTGCTCTTTCGATGGTCACTTGATGCCAACTTGACAGTGAGCGCAGATTTCAATAAGGGAACCAAAATCATGTAGCAGCCCTTCATTGTAAGGCAGTCAGCCAAGTGGCCCAGACTCTAGATGTATTTTTAATATTATCATAGAAATAGAAAGATAACGTGAAACAGTGATCTCAGAGGGCTCTCAGACCGCCAGGAACATTTGAGTGAACCCTCAGGGACACACCGACCTGAGTTTCAAAGACTCTCTTCTAGCACAGGACCAAATGGACCATGATGGACCCACGGACCACCACAGAGATGTGCTGAAAAATAGAAACGTAAGTCTAGGAACTTTGAGATCTTGCTCTGGAAACTCAACGCATTGAGGATGTTCTCATCAATGCACTGAAGACTGTGGCTTCAGGAGTGAAGAGAAATGGTGAGAAATGCCAAGAAAGAAAGTTGGCATCCCGTACTGTGGCAGACCCTTTTCAAGCAATGGCCTTCCCTAAAAGGGAAAATGGCTTTGCCGAGCCCCCCAACCACACCATCAACGTGAAGAGAGAAAGAAGGACAACAGGCAATGTCGTGTACTTATACAGAGATATTGGCTTTGAAAAATCAGCCGTGATAAAGGAAACCCTCAGTGGTCCTTAACAGAAGATTCTAGGGGGAAGAGTCAGGAACAATACTGATGGTAACAGCATGTCTTAAAGTTTGGGAAGGAACACAAATCAAGATCACCTTGACGGAGAGAGTCCTGGTGAAAACCGGCCTCAGTACAAACCATCTGTATCTCTGATTGTGGGACCCAGGAACCTGCATTTTATAATTTGCTATGAGAATCTTAGGCACACTGATGTTTTATAACTTCTGTCCTACAGTTTCCAATGTATGTCCACCAAGAACATAGTTGAAGTTTTCAACTAAGAGGACAGGAAATTCTACCAAGAGACAGTCATGGTCTTGCAGGTAGCACTGATGCTTGGATGGACAGCATTAAGCACCAAAGCATCAGCTTCTTAAAGCAAGTGCACATTTAAAGGGGTTGGAGGGGAGGAGAAGAGGAGATGGAGGGGGGCCATGCCCTACAGAAAAATGAGACCCCCTAATAGAGAGCTGTCAGGCCCTCTGCTCTTGATTTTGAATCTCTGACTCTATCCATCAGTCTATGCTCTCCTGGGGCCAAGAGCAAGCTAAGCATGTGACTGGAGAGGAGGTGGTCATGGTGGTGGTCACAGAGGTGGTGATGTTTGCTAAGAGGGGTAGACCTTAAAACAAACACATCGAGGTGCACAGAGTACACGCAAACCTGAAACAGAGAAGGCCATTACCTCCTGAAGAAGAACACAGTGAGTGGGGCCAGGGGAGGGTTATACACCTACTTTGTGATACGTGACCTATTTAGAAGGAAATTCTCTCTGGAAAAAGAATAATGATGTATGCATACTATCTTGCAAAAATTATTTTGTTTTACGTTTTATCTCCCTCTAAATGTTGCTGGCCAAGTGCGAAGCCACAGTTATTTGACAAGTCAAGGCTGTCTCTATGAGCAGGGCACAACAGTTGTGTGACACGTTTGGAAGAAACAGCCACAGGTCAAGAGCACTTACTCCTATTGGAAATGCGTGTGGCTGAGGGATGGGACGGGAAACAGGGCTTTGGAGGAGGATAAAAGAGAAAGAAAAATGGGTTTAGTGACCTCGGGATCGAGAACGATGCTTTCCTGACACAGCTGGCAACAGAACGAGCAGAGCAGTCAGATGGAGAACTTTGTCTACCTGGGCGTCGACTGGAAGTCCCAGCCATGAAAAGACCATCATCTGAAACCTGTTCTTGCTTGGCTGACCATTCCATCCCTGTGATGCTGGAAACTTGATCAAGTCCCAGGGGAAAACTGTGTTCCCAGCCCTGGTGACATTTCAAGAACGGGAGACACTGTTTAGCCAGCCCAATGCTCTGGTGACCTTCTAGGGTTGCATTCATGACACACCACAGGATTTCCTCAACTGCGCCCTGGCGTCCTGTTGGGACGTCCTTCTCACTTTTTCCATGGTACACATCGTCACTGCATCACGGTCCAAGCAGAGTGTCCCCCGATGCCTCTGTAAACATGAGTCACATGTGAAGCTAGAGGAATCTGTGTTCAGCCAGAAACAGTGTGTCGTCTTCTCAGAGGGGGCACGGGTTGATGAGGGTCCCATGGTTTCCCACCAAGATGCCCGAGTAGACGAGTTCATGCAGCAGCCACCAAGGCCTACACAGATACGGCTCTTCTTCACCCCAAATGGCCCCTTCCAGGGGGAAGTTCTCCAGCTATTGTATCAAAAAATAGTACCCTCTACCCATTTCTTCCCTTCTTAGGCTTCTCTCAGTTCGGTCTTTGATGCCACCAGCTAGCTCAGCCTTGCTCATATGGCCTAAGCACTGGCACAAACCTCTTTCTTGTTTCCCCTTGAAGAATGAAGGCCACCCATGTCAACCCCCTGAGAAAACTCATTCTGCTATCTCTGCCTGTTGAAATCCTACCCATCCGTTAAGGTTCAAGGTACAAGCGACCTCTTCCTGGATTATCCCAGCTGGATATGAGCTCTCTAATCCCTACAACCCAGGATATTTGGTCTGTTCTTTTCTGCTTCTCACCTCATTCAACTTGCATTTACTTATTCATGTACATGCCCCTTGTGGTCGGGTCTTGGAAAATCCCGAGTGGGGCCAGAGATCTTCCTGATGCCATGGGCTGTGATCATTATTTCTATGCAAGGCACGCAAAGGGCTCTGAGCCCCATCTGAAAAATGTCTGGCCTTTCTGCAGTGAGCAAGAAGTGTTGTATCTGAAGTCCCTCTGGAATTCCTTCTGGAATTTTGCTTTTGAGCTAGATAATTAATCCACCCATAGGTAGATAGAAAAGAGCTAGAGATAGAAGTGCGTAGAAAGATAAGGGAGAAATGTGATGAGTGGTGTCCCAAATAAAATATAATGAATTCTGTGACTAGATATCACTATGCACTCTCAATTTCTTTGCGAAACAATGAAAGGAATTAGGACATGGCCTCTGCCCTTCCATACCTGAGAGTCACCCAAGCTGTGCTGGAAGAAGGTCTACAGGTCAGGGACACACCCCTTTGTTATCTACCTGTGTTGCTGAGTGAGCTAGTTTCCAAGCAGCTCCGGGGCCCACAACATCCATTTTTTGACAGCAGGACCAGGTACAACAGGGTGAGTAAAATCCATCATAGACACAACCAGGGAACAGAGGAGGGCTAAACCCTTCTTGGTGTCTCATGGTTTCAATTTCATCGCAATCTATCATATGCAGGCTCCACCAGGGGAAGCTGGCCCAATTTTGTCAGCACCCGTGACAATATCTTACCCTCATACTACAGGATACATGCATTGAGGGCAGCCTTTAGATCTCTCTCAGTCTCGCACAGTCTGAGCAACCAGCATTCTCCTAGGCAGGCTCAGAGGCCTCTCCTTCTGCGTTTACACTCCACTAGACTCACACTTAATGCATGATATACAAGTGAGCAAGTCTGCTACCTCAACTGTGATTTTTCTCACATTCTTTCTTCTTATGCTGGGAGCCTAGACAGAATCTGGTACTTACTAAGAGTGTGATGAGTGAGAAAATTTGTTGACATTGCATAGCCATATTGATACGCCCAATTCAGGCCAAGTCCCTTGACTTACTGAGGGCGGTGTGCTCTTTTCCATGACACTTAGTTCGGCAGCATAAAAAATGTACATGATATTTATACAGTATTCAAATGCCAATTTCCCAACAGTGTTATCTACTTTCTTCTCAAGTTCCCTGGGTGGAGGTCAGTTTCTGCCGTTCATGTTGGGTTCCTGACCCAAACACAGTCTGTGCCAGTTATGAAAACAAAAGCCAGTTTTCCATGGTTTGGATAAAGAGGCGACCGTGGGAACATGAAGTCACTGAAAAGCCATGTGTCCTGTGAACCCGTACGGAAATGGGGATAGACGGGGACTGTCAGGCAAGAGGAAATAGGCCCATTCTGCGAAGCCTGCCTTGGCATAGGGAGCAGAGAAAAACGTCCATCCCATCCAGGAGGAAAAATAACTCTTTAGCTCTTTGTTAAGAAACAGTGAAGTAATCTTAAAAACTTGCTGTATAAGAAAAAAATGTGCACCCAATCTACTGGGAAAATCCAAATGAAGACAAGGACTTATGAACAGAAATGGGTTATTTTAGCATATTGATCATTGCTAAAAGTATGAAATAAGGGGCTGAATATAACATGTATGTCCCATTGATTATCATATAACTCAAAATGATTTTACAAAGGGTTTGTAATGATGTGGGACAATGCTAGTGATGCAGTTCAGATGAAAAGTGTAAGGCATAAAGCTGTTTTCATAGCAGAACTTTGTAAAGAAAAACACACTTATGCACGTTGAAAAGCCTGACTGAAAGTACACTAAAATATAAAAAGTAGTTATTTCTAGATGATGATATGACTGGTGTCTTAGTTTGTTTGGCTGCTATAGCAAAATGCCCAGACTGGGTGGCTTATAAGCAACAAACATTTATTTCTTACATTTGTGGAGGCTGGGGAGTCCAATATCAAGGTGCTGGAGGGTTCACTGTCAGGTGAGGATGTGCTTCCAGGTTCATAGACGGTCACCTCATTGTCCTTACAAGCTGGAACGGTGAGGGAGCTTTCTTTGGGCCTTTTTTATAAGGGCCCTAATCTTGTTCATCAGAGCTCCACTCTCATGACCTGTCACCTCCCAAAGGCCCCACCCCCGAATGCCATCACATTAGGGATTAAGTTTCAACATAAATTTGGGTGGGTGGGGGGGCACAGCCAGTCAGTTTATTGCAACTAGTGATTTCAGTTTTCTTCTTTGTATTTTTCAGAGCTTCTACAATGTACATACAGCACTTTGAAAATAAGAAGGAAATAGTTTTAAAAATCTATGTAACTGATAGTAAATACAAAACTCCAACTCTGCTCCCAGGTAATTGTATAGGAAGATATGTTTATAACAGGGTGGCTACAGCATTGACCACAGCAATTTCATGACTTTCCCAAAGAAGATTTAACTACAGAAACTAATACAGTGATCCTTCACCTATTGCAGGAGTTATGTTCCAGAGACTCCCGTGATAGGTGAAAATCCGCGAAGTAGTGGCATTATATTCATTTTATTATTTATATGTATTTTAAGGTTTTGTAAACTCTTCCCACACTCCTATAAACCTTTCCCACGCTCTTATTAACCTTTCCCACACTCTTATAAACACTTCATATGCTCTTAAACACTTTCTATACTCTTAAACCTACATAATTTTAACAACATAAAATTCTATATGAGTACTCACCAGTGAAGTATACTACAACTTGAATGATGAAGATCATGAATCATGTAGCTGTGCAGTACTGATGGCAACGAAGGTGATGACGATGAGATGAATGTACTGCACAGCCAAGAAGAGCATTACAGCTCTTCTGAGGGCACCGCTTCATCAGGCGCTTCATCAGGTGGTGCAGCATCTTCACCCTGGACCATAACTTCTATTTCCGCTAAAGGCATAGGCGTAACTGATCTCTTCGTCCAAGTGATGAAGATGGTTATGGGGAGTTGCTGGCGCTGCTTTTCCTTCTGAGTGAGAAGTTTTTTATAAACTGACATGCCACCCTCAATTGTATTTATGAAGTGCAGCGAATGAAGCATCTGGGGATCCCATTCTTCAGCCACTCGCTGAAGTTCTTTGGCCATTCTGACCATGGTTGCAAGACGATCGAGTGTTAGGCCAACCTCCTCCTCTTCTCCAACCCGTAGTTCATCTTGTTCCTCATCCTCTTCTTCACTTGCTGACTTTGTCACCTCCGTCGGGTTTTCATCTGTCAATGGTTGTGAGTGGACATCCGCAGAGGCAGCTTTTCCATGCAGAGAAACGGTCTTGAGTCCAAAGCGTCTGTGAAATTTGTCAAACCAGCCCTTGCTGGCACTGAATGGGGTTGGTCTGGTGGGAGAAGCACTCGATGGTCCTGCTTTTGCATCATTGTCCTCGTCTTCATCCTCGTCACCGTCATGAACGTCCGTGCTTTCCGCAAAACTATCATAAAGTTCCTTGGCCTTCGTTTGGATGGTGTTGGTATCCAGCGAGATATTCTTCTTCCTGCAGTCATTTATCCACAGGGCCAATGCAGACTCCATCCTCGCAATGGCCTTATTGTGGGAAGTGACCACCCTCTTTGCAGTCTTGTTAAAAGTCATTGTTGCTGTAGAACTAATAATCTTCTGGTCTTTATGTAGAGAACAGTAGATTCATTGATCCCGTAATGGTGGCCTACAGCCACATAGCTTTTGCCTTCCTTTAACATGTCGAGAAGTTCCACCTTTTCTTTGATGGTAAGCATATTCCTCTGGCACTTGTGTTCACTGCCAGAAGCCTTAGAATGCGCAGAATGTTTGGGTGGCATCATAGGGCTTGAAATAAATTCAAACTTTTATGAAAATTTCACAAAAACACAATGCCGCAGAGCAACATTATGTGCAGAGATCAGATGTAGATGTGAAGTGGACAAGGAGAGATGCTGAACGTATGGGCACAGTGCGGGAGAGCAAACAGACCGATGCTATGGTCACTGAGCCAATCAGCGCCCAGGATACAGAACACAGTGCTGTGGTGGGTCACCTTCCATTCCATCAGCCAATAGTGTGCCGTGTACAATCTCACGTTGGCAAACCTGCACAAGCAGTAGTGGCATACTGCATTTCCATTGTGTACAGTATGGTATTCATCCACTGATGAAATGCATACTTTATTTTATTTTGATTTAATATTCTTTTAATATGTTTGAATTAACATTTTAATATGTTTTTATATTGTTTTAAATTTTTTAGGCAACAATAATTAATATCATAAATATTATATAAATATCTATATACTGCAAAATCCCGTGATATAGCAAAACTCCACGATACAGAATTAGATATATATTTTTAAAAAAACCCGCAACACAGTGAGGCCGCAATAAGTGAACCATGATATAGTGAGGGACAACTGTATATCCACAACCCCCTTGTCTTCTTTACGTCAGCCCTGGCAGTTCTGCCGAGTCCAAGAATCCCCAGAAGCTGGGAAGCTCAGGAGCCACAGAAGGGCTTAGCAAGGTCAAACGGATTCCCTCATTTGGGAATTTAAACTGGAGAGCACAGGGGTAAAAGTGAGAAGACACACAAAAAGCATCCCGAGATCAAAAGATAACCAGAATAACTGTGATCAAATGTTACGCCGACCACGCTCAGAGAAGTGACTTTCTGGGCTCTGGACCCGAAGTCACGTGCCCACTGGCAGCTGGCCCACCTGGAACCCTGAGCCCACCGTGCTGTTAGGAAGCCTAGAAGCCGGACGCCATGGAGAGAGGTCCAGGTTTGTCTCAGCTGAACCCAGAGGAGACCAGCAGAAGAACCACAAGCCAACACATTGAATCATGAGGAATTAAAAAAAAAACAAACAACCCACAAGGTCCTTTTCAGCCACTAAATCTTGGAAGTGGTTTGTTATCGGCAATAGGTAACTCACAACAGGAATTCCTATTGCTGGGGCTTCTGCCTTGCACCTTCCCATTTCCCTGCTGCTTTTATTCCTGGCTGGGCCGGGCCCAGCGGACTGTTCTGGGAGTCTCTGACATGTCCGTCTTTCCTACTGGTCCTCACTGCCTGCACTTAACCCTGCGATATTTTAAGGCAGGAGTTGTCAAACTACAGCCTTTAACTGAGCTGAACCAAGATGTGAGTGTCCTTAGGGAAGTGTTGCGAGTGAGCGTTTTCAGGAGAGTGTCTTCACCATTACGCTCCTGTGCCCGGAGTGGTGTCTATTGCACAGCAAGAACTTAAGACATATTTGTAAATGAATGAACAAGGACATTTTGGGAGTCTGTGTAAAATCTAAATTCCAGGGCCCACCTCTGGAGACTCTGATTTGGCAAGTCTGCATCGGGTCCGGGAAACTGCATCGCTATGAAGCCACTTGGGTGATGTCATGGCAAGCGTCATATGGAACACATTTCTCAGGTCATCCGTGTGACCGAAAAAGGCCAGTTGACCAATTTTCAGCAGGCTGTGCGTCAGGGTCACCCGGAAGGCTTGTACATATCAGTTCCTTGTCCTTACCCTTGACCTACTGAATCTGCAAAGCCCTGGGGGTGGAGACTTACAATCTGTATTATTAAGAAACTCCTGGGTACAGCTGGTTCACAGACGGAAGGGCATTTGGAAACCACTGGCCCAAGCAACATAATCCTCTGAGCGTCACTGGGAGCCCAGCACACTTTTCTCATTCCTGAGAACGGAGAGCATACACCTCCTTAGTCAGACATTCTCATGCTAATCTTTAAGGCTTTTTGAAGAAAGGCTTTCATGACTACTGTGAAATGCATGTGTTAGGTGCTCCTGCTAAGTTGAAATGCCTCACCCGTCAATCAGACGCTGGGTCACATCTGCCTCTCACGTGCTGTGAGGACTAAATGAGGTGAGGCGTGTGCTGGCCCTTTGAAACTGAAAACACCATGCACGTGATTCGTCATCGTTTGATCATAACTATGCCATGCAAGGGATTAAAATATTTTATCTATTTTTAGAGTCATCGGGATTCATTATGAGTTATCTTGTTTTCTTAAGGCAGGGTGGGCTGGACCTATGAGACCCCCTGTGTAAATATTTCAAGGACCTGAAACCCTGGCCACATTTCTAGTTCCTTTGCATGCCCAGGGCTCTGCATGACCTGTGTCCCGCATCACCTTGGTCTCTCCTTCCCCGCCTCCCTCCTCCTCCTCCTGCCGTCAAGTGTCAGCTCTTCCAGGACACAAATGCTTGTCCACCTCTGGCACCAGCCCTGGCTCCAGCTGGGCACTGTATCTGGAATGTTCTTCATTGCTGTCCATTCCCATCCACCTGGACCATTCCCAAATGTTTAGTATCTGTTGCTATCTTCCAGCCTCTAGACAGACAGAACCAACCAGCCCCTGTTCTTATTTTGATTTTTTAAAAGATTTTATTTACTTTTGTTTTTAGAGAGAGGGGAAGGGAGGGAGAAAGATAGGGAGAGAAACATCGATGTGTGAGAGATACATCGAGTGGCTGCCTCTCACACACCCCCAACTGGGGACCTGGCCCACAACCCAGGCATGTGCCCTGATTGGGAATCAAACCGATGACCTTTTGGTTCTCAGGCCGGTGCTCAATCTGCTGAGCCACACCAGCCAGGGAAAGCCCCTGTTTTTAATGACCACGGGACATTTATCCACACCCCGGTATTACTTGCTTGCAGCTATCTAAATCCATAAGTCTCCACCCCGCTCCCTGACCTCAAGGGCAGGGGCGTGTCCTTGTTCATCCCCGGGTCCCCCAGGTCCTGGGCACCGTGTCTGGCACAGAGAAGGGATTGATAAACGTCTGTGGTTTCGATACATGAAAGGCCGGGGCTGTCTTGGGCGGGGTTTAAACTTCCAGTGAAAGAAAAGTGATCAAGCCTGGCAGTGGTCACGTGTCTCTGTGAATCTGATTTCCTGCTACGTCCTTTGCCCTCTTCTCCTCCAGGCAGAGACGTATGAAAACCAAACAACTCACAACAAGCTGCTAGCTTGATCTTTAGCTGGTAGGGGTATCCAGCAGGTTTAGAAAAGCTTGCCCAAGTGGGTATTGTATATAAATGTAATATATGTGGTAGTGCAATATATGTACGTGGGATATAAATGAATAGATTGAGATATTAATGAGAAATCTCTTCTGAGACCGGTTCTGAATCTTTGATGCCAGCTAGATACCTCCAGCTGGCTGTCCCGCAAGCACCTCAGCCGAACTAATCCCAGACTAAGCAGCTCCGTCCCACAGCCTGCTGTTTATCCGTTGTTGCCTGGGTTCCAAGCATGGAGACTTCCCTCTCTCTTGCCGTCTAAGGGGATGACATGCCTTCTCCCTTCCTCTGCCACCGTATTTCTCACATCCTCCCCAAACTCCCTCTGCTGTCTCAGAACCTCCTTAGCTCTCACTAGAACTCTTGCAAGTAGCTTGGCATTTGGTCTCCCAGCTCTCGTTTTTCCTCCTTGGAACCCTGGTAACAGGTTAATCTTGCTAAAGTGCAAGGTTGAGCAAGTTACTCCTCTGCTTGAAAACTCACAGTGGTTCCCACGACCCACCTACTGAATAAAGTCCAAACTCCTTAGTCTGTACCATATTTGATGGTAACAAACCTATCCAATCAGATGCCATCTCTTGGAAAGTGAGAATGTGAGGAGGAGGCAGCAAGAGGCATTTGTTCATTCAATAAATATAGAATAGTGCCAATTATATGCCACGCACAGCTGTAGGTTCTGGGGAAAGAGTGAAGTCCTTGATTTTATAAATTTTATATGTCAGGAGCCAAAAAACTGAGTCACAGATACCTGCTTTGATGATGACTTCAACACTGAAAAGCGTGGAGTGTGAGATTACGCAGATTGCATTGGCCCCAGTTTTTCTCTCCTCCCTGCATCCACGCTGTTTGCCACATGACCTTGAAGTTCCTTACACTAGAAGTAGATAGACTTGACTCTGTTCAATTCTGGGTATGGCCACGTGACTCGCTTTGGTGGGTAGGGTGTTAGCTGACGGGACGGAATTAGAGGCTTGAAATATGCTGTGATTAAGCCTGTCCCTGTTGCTTCTGCCACAAAAAGACTGCCCCAGGTAGACTGCCTGGTCCCAGAAGAAGGAGAAAAATATGACGTAGACTCAAATCTCAAATTGTGAATACATGGTGCTTGTTTGGGAGGGTGGTTTGTTATACAGCCTTATCGGGGCAACAGCTGACTGATACGAAGAACTTCAGTACTATCCACCATGAGAGCTACTTGACATCCTTGCTTTGGAGGGGTGGTCCAGAGGGACTAGTCTGCTGGTGGTGGTGGGAGGGTCTTGTATTTCCCTAATTCCTTACAAGAAACCCTTCCAGGCGGGATTATCTTAGTCTCGACATTTACATCAGTATCTAAGTAACCTATGCTTTTTTTCTGGCAACCTGAAAGAGCCTGACGAAGACGGTGTCTCCCCTACCATCAGGAGGTCCAGAGGCCAGAGACTGTCCTTGAACGCTGTACTGATAGAGAGCCTGGGGCAGTGGGTGGTACACTCCACCGGTTGTGGAACCGGATGAAACCGTCAAAATTGGTGAATTCAGTGAGGCAGTGTGCCCTGGGTCCTCTCTTGGAAGATCCGATCCATGCCAGAGCTTGTTATTCGTTCAGTTGATCTGTTCGCTTCCCCACTCACCCACTCACTTGACTGGAAAGCACTCTGCCAGGCACTGGGATATAAAGGCAAGTCAGGCACAACTGATTCTCGTCTTTATAAAGATCACAGAGTAACAGGAGAGACGCATAGACTATTCCAAGGTGGTGAGACAAAACTGATCAGAGAAATGAGCACAAGATCCCAAGGAAGCACAGACGAATCCATCTTGGTGGGTCAGAAGATTGCAAGGATAAGATGACACTTGAGATGAATTGATAGGCAAGGATCAGTTGGCAGGTACAGAAGGGAAGAACATTCTGGGAAGAAGATGAACGAGCCTATGAACTTAAAATCTATGAGGACATAAGGGTGGGAAAAGTGGGGTAAGAGAGGGTGTAAGGGCAGGAAGGGGGTGGGAGGTAGTGGGAAATGAGGTAGGAACGCAGGCCGGCCAGGTGTGCTGCAGTCAGGAGCCTAGACCAGGCAATGAGGGCCATGGGGAGCACTGAAGGCTTTAAGCAGGGCAGTCACCTGTTTGCGTTTTGCATTTTTAAAAGATCCCTCTGGCAGCAATGAGTTGGCAACAAGGAAGCTTGTCAGGTCACTGCAGTGAACAAGGTGGAAGACGCAGATGAAGGAAGGGGTGGGAGAGGTAGGAGGCTGCATGGATGGACCTGGTCACTGAGCCGGGGGGAGAGAGATGGTGCCAATGGCTCCCAGGTTTCTGCTTAAACTACAGGGGGGTTTTGACACCCTTCACTGAGGTTGGGAGCTGTGGGGGTGGGGCATGGAAGATGAGACCCCTTAGAGTCTTGTGGATCAAGGGGGATTGTGGGGGCTGCAGGGGGTGTCTCACAGGCAGCTACGCACCCAAACTCAGGAGAGCTGTGTCTGGGTGTCATTAGTGTGTGATGGCGGTTGAAATGATGGGTTTGGTTTGTTATTTTGCCTGCCCAGAGCTGGTTTTGCAGAAGCACTAAAGAGTCATACCCACATGGCAGGGATGACTTCTGGAGTCCCAGAAGAATCCTTATGTGGCACCTAAGAGGTTATTCTTGGAAGTTCCAGGCAGAGAGCATCCTCATTCACCTTTGTTCGCCACAACCCAACACAGGGCTGGGACGTTAGCACAGGCTCAGTAATGTTGGATGAATGAATGAATGAATGAATGTTGTCCCCTGGTCCTTTGGAAGTCATAGATGGAGCACCAACATAGTCAGTCCCCATACCTGGAGTGACTCTATAGGTTCAAATTATGAATGAACCAAGTTCAGAATCCCCATCATTTCATACTTTTCGGAGACCCTCAGGTGATTTCATTAATCACCTGGGAGAACTTCCTGAGAATGCAGATCCCCAGGCACCATAGACATTTTGATTTAGTAGGTCTAGGCTAGAGCCCAGGAATCTGCTTTTGAAACAAGCTCCTGAAGTGGTTCTGATGCAGATGTAAAACGGACCGTGTTTGTGAAAAACCACTTGTGCTGGACAGTCCCCATTCCCCCATGCAAATCTGCTCTCTACTTCTCCTCACTCTGCTCTGCACTCAGGGAAGCTGCCTTCTGTGGCTGGCACCATCTGGGCTCCTTCGGTCTCTGGCTTCCATTTGGGTTCAACCAGTGGGAGGCAACAGCAGGAGTTGGATGGAAGGAGAGGGGTGGGCTTGGATTGCCTGGCTCCCCTGCCAGGCTGTGGTTTGGCTGCGGTTGCATCCATAGCTCCTGTTGCGCAGCCTTCTCTGCTGGCCGTTGCTCTCGCCAAGTTCTGCACTAACTCCCTTCCTTTGCCCCTCGGGCCAAGGGTCACAGCTTCGCACAGCAGCTAGTCTCTGGGTGCGTCATCATCTTTATTTCCTTGAACCCTGCTCAGACTTCCAAGTCTTTCATTCATTACATGCTCTCCGATTACCTCTTTGAGTGTGCCTTCTGCTTCTTGCCCAGACAGGGAAACAAAATCATTGCCTGGAAAGAGTTAGAAATTCTGTGCTCAGTTCAGTTCAGTTCAATTCAATTCAGCAAACATTTACTGAGCGAGGTCCTCTGAGCCTGGCTCTGTGCCAGGAGCTGGAACTACAAAAAGTGATCCGGGCCCAGGACCGTCCTACAAAGAGTTCCTGCTTGATGGGAGGGAGAGGCCCAGAATGCAGGGTGATGATGGGGTAACTCAGGGTAACATGGAAAGTGCAGGGGAGACCTGGAGTGGCAGGCAACAAAGGTTCCCAGAGAAGGGTGGTGGGTAGAATTTGAGCAGGCAGAGAAAGAAAGAGTAAGAGCAATTTAGGCAGAGACAGAGTCACAGGGATATGAATGCCAGTGCTGGGGGTGGCTTCCCTGGAGGTGAAGTACAGGCTGGGATCTTCATGCCTGCTCTGCTGGGAGGCAGAGGGGTCAGCAGACCTTTGGCTGTGCAAGGCTCCTCTGGGACAGGTGCTAGTCAAAGTGCCCGACCTCCAAGGGATCTGTGGGCCTTCCACCCTTTCTTTGCTGCCATAATTTAGGTTCCTTTCTTTCTAAAGTAGGTCGCATTCACCGGCCTACCACCCTACTGCCCTCAGAGGGTGTCTGAAAGAAAAGGAGACTGGATGGAGTAATGGGCCTGGGGTCCATGAGGTTAAAACAAAAGAAAAGCTCTGGCTGGAAAGTGCCAAAGACCTCCCATCTGGGGCTCATTGACTCCACAAACCTACTGCTTTTAAAGAGAGATGAGTCCAGCAAACTCTTATTCATCCTTCAAAAGCCAACTGAGATTTCACCTCCTCCAGGAAGACTTCCTGGAACTCCCTAACTAATGCTCCTTCTCTTGTGTTCATCACAGTCTTTGGGACTTTGTATGATTGTTAACATACCTATCCCACTTGACTACCAGGTCCTCAAGCTTGTGGCTTTTACCTATCTGTCTCTTTCTCTCTAGTACCTAGCCCTGGGTCTAGGGCATAATAGGGTGTCAGAAAATATTGTTAAACTGAAGGAATTCTTGCTGCATTAGAAGGCAGTAAAAATAATAGCGAATGATCAGTGTTATTTGAGGAATGAGGAAACTGTGGCCCAGGGCAGTCAGGGACTTACTCATGATGGCATAGTCTGTAAGTGCCAGGGCAGAGCTGGAATGCGAAACCAAACGAACCTGTTGATGCCGAGGCCCGGGGAATACATGGCTGGGCATCTCAACTGCATGGCACAGCGCGGGGTGGCTGGCCAGAGCTGCTCAGCCAGGAGCTTCTGAATCAGAGCACACGCTGATGGAGCAATCGCTCCTTGCCAGGAATTGTTCCGAGCACTTCATTTGCATCAACTCACTGAGCGACAGCTTTGTGAGGTTCTGTACGTACTCATCGCCTGATCTGACCGCTTAGGCCCAGAGACTCGAAGTGGTTAAGAAAGGCATCCAAGGTCACGTGGATACCAAGAAAAAGAGGCAGAGCTTGTATTCATATCCAGACTTCTTTCAGAGCCTGAGCTCTAACTTCAGGTTTGGGAAGATAGAGAAAGGCTTGCCCAATGTTGGACTTGTAAGAAATTTACAAAGAGAAATTTGCCTGTACGTGGCAAAAAAACAAACTAATTTTTTTAAAAACAAAAGGGTAATGTTTCTAGAAGCATTCTAAATTATACAAGTTAAGAGTTTTGAAAAATTTAGAGCATTACAGAGTAAATTGCATGGGCCTGGTGGAATGAGCTTCCTCTGCTGCTGAGCAGCTGTGTGATCCTGGGTACACCTCTTCCCCTGTCTGGGCTTCATTTATTTCCTTCCAGAGCTTTCTTGAAAGTGTTTCCTCTTGGATTAGGAAGCACCGGGCAGTTTGTACCAAGCACAGTGTTTTAGCGCCCTCTACTGTCCAATTGCAGCACTGTCAGCGGTGTGGTTTGTTAGATTGGAAGGAGAGGCAGCCTGGGCCTGAAATTAAGTGGCGAGTAACCAAGAGCAACCACAGAAGTCCAGGACATATCACAAAAGCCGGCCCTGTTCCAACCCATCCAAGACTTAGAAGTTCTGCGGATCCCGCCCACATAATTTCCGTTGTTTTCCGAAGTGCGCGTTCCCGAGTGCGTGTGAACCCACACTCCCTGCACCCACACACAGTACTGCCTGTTATTACACTTACCACATTGTATGGTAATCGCCTGTTGACATGTCTGTCTTTTAAAGTGTGAGGCCTGATGTTGCTCACCTTTGTATTCTCTCCCTAACCCCTAGTAGAGTGTAGGAAACAGAGGCCCTCGACTCGAGTTTACTAAATGGCTGGCGAATGGAGAGAAGAGTGAGTGAAACAACAAAAGAGACAGCCAGCCCTCCGGAGGAAGGAAGGCAGGGGTGGTAGAAGCAGTGAGGAAGGGAACCGGAGAACCTCAGGTTCAGCAAGGTTCTCAGCTGATCGCACACTGCACCGGTGTCCTCAAAGTCGGAGTAGGAAAGGGGTTTTGTGCAGGGGGCAAAAGGAGGGCTTTCGGGGTGCTGCTCAGGGCTCAGGGCACCGGGGTGTGTTCATCTTGAGAAAATGCATTGAGCCGTACTTTCATGTGCCCTTGTGATTTGCGCATCTTTCTGTACGTATGTTGTACTTTGCTAAAAGGTTTACATAAATCTTATTTGAGAGGACTGATAGACACGTCTCCTCATGCCTTCCTTGTTCCAGAGGTAGAGGCAGGAGGCAGGTGATTGAGTTCCTTTGAGAGAGCCATCTCTGTTTGCTGTCTTCAAGTCCAGCTCCCAATTGCCCAACTCTACGGAAATCTACGTCCTTCACCAGACCCGCTGGACTTTTCCGTGTTTGGCACTCTTGCCCACTTCCCCTTTCTTGAAATACTCCTGCCCCTGGGCTTCTGGGACTCAATGTTCTTATTCTGTCTTTGGCTGAAGCTCCATCTCCCTTGAAGGCCTTTCTTCCAAGAACCATTCCTTGAAGTTTCTGAGCGTTCTGTGCTCGGTCTGCCCTGTTTCTAACTGCAGAGTCTCCCGGGTGATCTCATCTTTTCTCGAGACCGACCCCGTGCTAATGACTCACAGATGAATCTGGAGCCCTTCTTTCCTGAGCCGTGGACCACTTATCCATCTGCTTCTTTGACGCTCTGTGTGAACATTTTAGTGGTAACTCCATTCAGCACGTCTATAGAAGGAATCCATTTTCTCTCTGCACCCCTATCCAAACACATGTTCCTCTATATGTGCTCTTTATTTCAGTGAATGGCTCCACCATCTACCTGGAGCTTGGGCTTCATTCCTTGGAGTAGAGTACATTACAGCTTAGCAAACATTCCCCCTTTTCTGTTTTGGAGCAGAGACTGCTTCCGCACTCCATTGACTTTGGGCTGGTTCATAGGTCTTACTTAAACAAAGGAATGGCCATGTGGCCGTTCCTCATAGGCTCTGGTGGCATTGTGCTAGGAGACATCTGTGTTTCTGCTCTTCCTGGGGCTCCTGCCATCTGTCATGTCACAGATAGGACTGCACGGCACACAAACAGCTACTGTTCCTTCAGCCTGGGCCCCTGAATGGGACAGATGTGGGTCTCTTCTGACCTGTAGCCTGGAGTTTAGCCCAGTGGAGCCCCGCTGACCCGCAGACCCACGTGCAAAAAATAAATGTTTGTTATTGTCAACCACTATGATATATGTACTTTTTTTTTTTAACCTCCTCACCCCACCTCCACACTGAAGCGAGACTGGTCAATTCCACCTCCTACACCTGTCCTGAAACACCCAGTGCTCCCATTTCCACTGCTACGGCCCCAGTCTAGGTGTTTATCGTTTGTTATCTGGACTCTCATGAGTCCTTTTACTGGTTTCCTTCCTCATTTGATCTGTCCACTCTAGCCTAATCATCATACTGAGGTTTTATAAAAATGATCTCCATGAAATCCAGGTCTGTTCTAATTATTTTTTAGGCATTTTAAGAGCTTCCATTGCCCTTAGGAGAACATCCAAGTCCGTGGCACTCAGGGCCCATGACCTTGTGGACTTGGCGGCATCTCCTGCCCCTGCCACCACTTCTCCTCCATGATCGGCCTGCATGGACCTCTCTCTCGGCTTCTCTTTCCGGCCCTGGGCCTTTGCTGTACCTTCCCCTCTGCCTGGAATCCAGTCCCAGTTCCCTCGTCCACCTTCCTCTGGGTCATGCCTCTCATCCTTAGGGGCCAGTGTAGGACTAATGTCCTTTGGCAAGTCTCCTCGGGTTCCCACTGGTTTGGGTGGGACCCATTCGTTATTTGCTCCCATAGCACCCTGGGCTTTTCCCATTTTCCGACTCTGATTTGCTCGTCCTTCCTAGGCGGCTCGTGCTCTCGCAAAAGCAGAGGCGATGTCTATCTTGTTTACCCTCTCCTCCCCGGTGTTGAAAAAGGCGCTCGTGTTGTTTGTTCTGTGAACATGGTATAAGTGGGCTACAGAAATCTAAGCTGGAAATGGAAACCATAGCAGGGACTCAGAGCGCGTCTAGTCTTGTCCTTTCATTCTGCAGATGGGGACATGAGGCTCAGAGGGGGCTTGACTGCACCAAGGTCCTGGTGGCTGCCGGGGCCAGAGCTGGCATCAGAGGGCTCTGAAGGGGATTCTCTGGGCTTCCTTTGCTGCCTGTTGGTCTAACTAAGAAATGAAGGCTTCTGAGGGTCTCAGGACCAGCAGCATTAGCATTGCCTGGAGTGGGTTAGCCTCTCAGGTCCTGCCCTAGACCCACTGAATTTTAACGAGATCTCCAAGTGCACTGGAGACACACAAAGTCTAAGCAGCACTGATTTCAGTGACTAAGGGACAGTGTGCCTGGCTTCAAGGTCATTCCAACTCATGCAGGAAAGCCAACTGGTAAAATGGAAAAGAAAACCTAGCCAAAATATTGTGGCATTTGGTGCCTGCTGTAGATGAAAGACTCTAAGTGTGAGCCCTTCACCACCTGGAGTTCCTGATGGTTCGGAAGTCCAGGGCCCGGCCTGACGGAGGATAAAGGCTGAACTTCAGGTGAGGTGAGTGAAGGGGCCCTCAGTGAGGGAAACTCTCACAAGCAGAGCTGACCAGCAAGCCTGGTGGTGCCAGTTTCCAACTTTTGTAGCTATTAAATTAAAAACATATTTTTATAAACGTGTATTAATTTATACAAAGAATTCCACCTAGGCTGCCCTGGTGGGGACATTGTCAGCGGGCGCGGCCTGCGTGGTGCACGCGACGGCACGCGGCAACGACTGTGTCGACCCTTATCTCCTTGGGCTGAGCAATGCCTCTCGTGGGGCCTTACAATGACCCTACAGAGATAATTAAACAGAAGTGAAAAGCTGTACGAGGGAAGATGTTTGCTACAGCTAGAAGCAAAAAGTGCTAAATAAAAATACTAATTTAAAAAATACAAAATAAAAAAGGTATTTCATGAAGCCCATTTAAAATTCATTTTAATGTAACTACTATGTCTCCCCTCACCTGCTCCGGGTGCACCGGTGGTTAGGAGCGAGGTGTCTGGTGTTTCAGTTCTGAATCTACCATTTACAGTGTGACCTCGGGCAAGTGCACTTAACTGCCCTATGCCTCAGTTTCCTCCTCTGTAAAATGGGGATAATAACAATACCTGTGTCATGAGATTGTTGTGAGGATTACATGATTTAATTTAATTAAATGAACTGAAGTGCCTGCATTAGTACTTCTCTATACATTTATATTATTATCATTATGTTTTACAGTCGAATTAAATGGCCTGATACTCCTGTCCTGCGACACAAGAATGCTTTTCCTCCTTCCACAGGGCCTGACCTTCTGTGACAAGTCAGCGACCCCCAGGGATGTTCCCTCAGTCCTCCTGGCAGTTCGCCTGCTTCTCCAGCCTCGAGGGGAGAAGACAAGAGAATTCGCTCAGGGGCCTGCACATCCCATTCCTTACGGCTCTCATTGCTGTCGTGGGGTGACCATTGAAACAGGCGCTGCAGGGCCCCCTTGACTTCTTCCGCCCCCAGAATTATGCTCCACTGTGGTAGCTCCACCCCACACAGGCCTGGACTCCTGCTCTTTCGTGCACACCTGTGCACACACGCACAGCCACTTCTGCTAGCTGCCATTCCCTTAGCGCACCTGCGTCCTTGTTGCTGGGCGTGAAGGGGGTCCTCTCCTTCCTCTCCCAGCCCCCTGTCTGTTCGCGTTCACTGCTCTAGGACGTCATCCCTTTCAGTGGATAATCCTACTTGTTCCGATGATATTAAGTTCCCCTGACTGAAAGCCTGCAGTCTGTTTTGCTGCGGCTGCTTTACAAACGTGGGCCCTCAGAACGAACCTGAGGTCCCACTGTTCCTGTCCTCTAGTGAGAACCTCTGACGTTCACTCAAGTTAAGGAGTTTTCTGGAGAGCCCCACCGTGTGCCTGCAAAACCTGAGATTTGATCCCAGGTCCGTCTCATTGCAAAACCCACGCTCAGGACCACTTCCCAAAACTGCCTCTCTACATAGGGATATCAGCAAGAAGTTCATAGTGAACGGTAAGTAAAACAGTAAAAGTGAAGTTGCATCACCACAGTGAATACAGTTGTGCAAAAGTATGTCTGCCTGTGAACAATGAGAATACTTGCTGCGTAAGAGTGCAAGGGTTGTGTAGGATTATTTTTTCCTGTTCAGTAGTTTCTTGTAGTGCCAGTTGTTACATAGCGTTTACAATTTTAAAAAGCTGGCCTCCACCAGCCAAAGTTAGTCTTTAGCCAAGTAGTTCTCAGGCTTGCCCATGAACCTCACCTGGGGGGGCTTTTCAAAGATACCCAACACCTGTGGTGACGAAGGACCGCCTGCTGGTGACATCTGGGGGCTACTGACAGGGAAGGGAGCCTGCTGGGGGGCTGGATGTTTTTATTTTGGCCTGGGTGTGGTTTAAAGGTATATGCAAATATAAAAATTCAGTGATCTGTGCTATTAATATTGATGGACTATTTATACAAATGTACATATATAATGCCTAAACTATTCAAATCTCTATGTGTGTGTGTGTTTATAACAGTCTCTTCTTCCCTTTCTTCTTTTTCTTCTCCTCCTTCTTCCTGGTGCGTGTGGGTGTCTCTTACAGAGTCTACCTGAGAGTATTAGTGATACATATTTTAGCATCTCTTAGTTTGGTTAATTCTACTTCCTTCTGAATTAATCCTCATTCTTGACATGGGTGCTTTTCTCCCGCAGTATTGGTGTGTCCTCAGATATTTGGCAATTCTTGGCTGCCTTCTCCCCTTTGATGTCAGGGTGCCTGGTAAGCTCTGACAGCGGTGGGTGTGGTCCCAGTCACCGCCTCCTGTCACAGTGGGGGACACAGGCTCTGCGCTGATGGCTTCAGGATGGAGATTCCTCGTCTCCAGCCCTTGAGTTTTGTAGAAATCTGGGGCCACAGAATCTACACTGGGCGCTTGCCCTTGAGAGAGTCGCTGCTGGGTGTCTTCCCTTGAGAAGTGGGGGAAGGTCTATCTGCTCCTCAAAGGGGTGCTTAACTCGTGGGTCCCTGAACCCGCAGTATTAGTATCACCTGGAGACTTATTAGAGATGCAAACGCTCAGGCCTCACTCCAGATCCACGGAATCAGAAACTCTGGGGTGGGGCGCAGCAATCTGTGCTCGAGCCCGCCCCCAGCCGATACTGATGCCCGGGCCGTCACTCTCTCTTCCTCGGCGCTTTTGCACAGAGGGATTCTTGCAAACACCGGCACGCCTCGTACTACTGCGCTTTGCTTTGTTGCACTTCACAGGTGTGCATTTTTTTTTTTTTTTTTTAAGAAATGGAATGTAAGGCTCTCCGCCAGCACAAAGATTATGACAAGCTTTATTGCGATACTCACTGTATGCGGGGATCCCGGACCCGCCTGCAATACCTCCCAGGCATGCCCGCCCCTGGCTTCCCTGCGGTGGCCTCCCGCGGGGCCCGCAGTATGTCCCGGTGTCAGCCTGAAGTTTCCTCCTTCCTGCTTGTCCGTCAGTCCAATCCCATCTGCTTTCCGTCATCCAGGGAGTCCTCCCATTTTGTGGTGAGTTCATAGCACCCCTTCTTGCTTTCTAGTGTTTTAATGGATTTGTATTTTTAACTGTGGTAAAATACGCACAACACGAAGCTGACCACCTTACCTGTTTTTGAGTGCATCGCTCAGCGGTGTCAAACAGCCACACCGCTGTGCCGCCCTTTCACCGTGCGTCTCCAGGACTATTTTCATCTTGCAAAACCGGAACTCTGTACCAATGGAACGGCTCTCTAGCGAATGGATTTTTAAAAGCATTTTTTTTTTCTGTCATTAAAGGGCATTTGGGGTGGAAATTGAAGTCTGTAGATACACGTGCTCTGTACGCCATTAAAAAAATTGCGGTTAACTATACAAAGCAAAATGTACCATTTTTAGTGTGTAGTTCGATGGCATTAAGCAGTCACATTGGTGTGGAAGAATCACTGCTATCCAAGCCCAGATTTTCTTCTTCCCAAACTAAAGCTTTGTGCCCATTAAACACCAACGCTCATTCCCGACCCCACCCCCCGTGCCTGGCAACCACCGTTCTCCTTTCTGTCCGTGTGAAAGTGACCACTCTATGTACTTGTGTGAGTGGAATTATACAGTATTTGCTGTTTTGTGACTGGCTTGTTTCACTGAGCACAAAGTCTTCCAGGTTCATTCATTCTGTAGCATGCATCAGGATTTCCTTCCTTTTTAAAGGCTGAATAATATTCTATTGTGTGTGCATAAGATATTTTGTTTACCCATTCATCCTTTAGGGGACACTTGGGTTGCTTCCATTTTTTGGCTATTGTGAATAATCTTGCCATAAAACATGTGTGTGTGTAAATATTTCTTTATGTTCCTGCTTTCAATTCTTTTGGGTGTCTAGGCAGAATTGGAATTGCTGGGTCATAAGGTGGTTCTATTTTCAGTTTTTTTTTGAGAACTGCCATGCTCTTTTCCATAGTGGCTACACTATTTTGCATTTCCAACAGGGCTCAGGGGTTCCAGTTTCTCCTCATCCTTGCCAATACTTGTTCTTTTCTTTTCTTTTTCTTTTTTTGCTTTCATTTTATTTTTTTGATGATAGCCATCCTAATGGATGTGAAGTGGTATCCCATTGTGGTTTTGATTTTCATTTCTCTAATGTTTAATGATGTTGAGAATTTTTCAGGTGCTTATAGGACGTTTGTGTATCCTCTGGAGAAATATGCATTCTAGTACTTTGCTCATTTTTGACCCGTGGTGTTATTTTTTGTCATTGAGTTTTAGTAGTTCTTTATATATTCTGAATATTAACACGTTATCAGATATGTAACATGCAAATATTCCCTTCATTCTGTTGGCTGCCTTTTCACTTCGTTTGTTTTTCATTTTAATGAAGTCCAATTTGTCTATTTTCTTCTTTTGTTGCTGTGCTTTTGGTGTCTTATTCAAGGGTATTGGTGCCAAATCCAATGTCACGAAGCCTGGTATTTTCTTCTCTGCAGGCCGTCTCGATCTAGCCTCTGATAGCAGTTTCCAGTCGTCTGCTAGTTAAACATAAACACCCAGCTTTTTCCCACCCCACCGCGCCCCTGTCATTAGCCTGAATGTTGACACCCTGGCAATTGTGCTCTCAGTTCAGAGTGTAGATATAGTTGCTCTCTGATGAAAGGCTAAGACAAGCTGGAGTAAGTGCAGAAATCTCAACGACCTTGATCTTAACCCTGATCACACTGAAAGGGTCCTGGGAATAGTAGAGTAGGCAGAGTTTTTGGAATCAAGCAGACCTTGTTCAAAATCTTGGCTTACAGCCTGCCTCTGCCACTGCTCCCTGGGTGATCTTTGAGCTTCAATTAGAAAAAAAATTTATCCTCATCTGAGGACTTTTTTTTTTTTTTTCATTGCTTTTAGAGAAAGAGGAAGGGAGAGAGAGAAATATTGATGGGAGAGGCATCAATTGGTTGCCTCCTGTGGGTGTGGGCGTGCCTGACTGGGGATCTGCACCTGGTGGGGTTGGAATCCTTCACATCTGGGCTGGGGGCGGGGGCTCGCCTGTGCCTGCACTTGGACCAGGGATCTAACATGCAACCTTTTGGTTAAGGGACAGCACTCCAACCAACTGAGCCACACTGGCCAGGGCTGAGCTTCAATTTTTATTTTGTTTTTTATTTTTAAAGTGAGGGTAATAACACCTACTTTAGGTATAGTTGTAGGAATGACAGATAATGTATATGAATGTCTGGCTTATGAGAGCTGGGAGCTCTAGTTATTAATTACAGCATGTTAGATTGGGTTGTACATCTGCTCTCCTAGGCCTCCAGCCCAGGGATGTCTCCTGGGACCAGGCTGGCACATCTTCATCTCTGGGTCCCAACACTTGACCCCAAGCCTGGTCAATGGGAGGACCTCGGTAGGTGTTTGTTGAGTGAATGACCTGGAAGGTGAAAAACATTCCTTGCAGTCTGCCTGAAAGCCACGTCATAATCACGGCACCCAGGTCTGAAGCTGTGGGTCTGAGACTTCATGTGAAATGCATTCTTGTTCTTCACATGTATTTCTTTCCACATTATGGATGCCAAAGGTTGTCTGTCTTTTCCCCAGTCCTCTTTTCAAAATGAAACTGAGCTTGCATTGCAGGTGGAATTTTGGATGGGGTTTGGTGGAGGCGGAGGTGAAAGCCAGGATCCCAAGTGTTCTGGTGTTAGGGCTGAATGTCTCAAGTACTAGAAACCCCTCAGTTCTGGGGTTTTCCTCAGAACAGATGGTCATTCTAGAAAGACAAGGGGGAGCTGACTGACAGATGTAAAGGGAATTCATGCCTCTCACCTTGGGAAATGTAGCCCTAATGTTTCACGTCTAAGAGAGAAAGGCTCCAGTGGAACATGGGACAGCAAGCAGGCCCCACGTATATGACAGCGGAATTTCCTATGGGGAATCAGGATAGTCTATTTTTTAGAATTAAAACTTGCTCTTGCTAAAATCTCTCTCTCCCTGGATCAAAAGAACAAATGCTAATGCTTATCTAGCTTCTTTAGACCCATGCTATCCTTTCAAAGTTCAGCCATACCTCTTGTCTTTGCATAATCCTTTTGATGTACTTTCGGGGCTGTCTACCACCTAAAGCGAATCTACAATCTACGCATGGTTAATGAATACCATTCTGAGGTAATGTCCCCTGGAACAGCAATAAAAAGGCGGTCGACACGGCGCTTGGGGTCTCTCCAAGATGATAATGGAGGGGTCGTGTAGTCCTGGAATTTCTAGTCCAGTATATTACATATGAATTTATTTACACGCCCGCCATGGCATACGAATTCTGCAGGCTCGAATTCGCGACAGATACACTGACTACAAGGTCTCAAGCGTTTGAATTCCGTCCTCAGATTGGTTTGATAGTTTTTGCATGGTTGTGATAGGTTACTTTGAATTTAGTATTTAGGTGAATGTGGAGCAGGTCAGATATTCATTCTGGTTTCATTCAAATTTTTATTCTCTGTAGAAAGTAATTCTGTTGGCTACTTTTAAAAAGTTACAGTGTGCAACATTTCTTGACATTCAACTGCGACCCAGATGGAGACTCAGAAAATAATTGTATTACTTTTGGATTGCAGCTCCTTTTCTAACCCTATCTTCGGACTGCAACTTGCTCTCATCAACACTGGGCTTTCTCCCTTGGTTCAAAGAGACATCTTTATGAATACTTTTCAGGGAAAGAGGAATCAGGTTAATTTTCCTTTAAAAACTCTGTTGGGTGTCAAAGTTGGTGCCGGGGCTCAAATTGTTTTAAAAACAGAGTTAAAAAGAGGTATGGCTGGTATTTTTCACCCCAGTTATTATTTCTGAGTTGAGACCTAGTGGGAGATGGTGGCAGTGACTTCACTGAACATGACCAGGCAGGTATTTTATGTCCTCGTACAGCTCCTACAGTCTCTCACTGGGCCAGCAGCAGCCAGCGGTGTCCAGGTTCCACAGGCCCAGGCCCCCTCCTTCGTTGTCAGCCTTCCGCTACAGCCTAAAACCTAGACCTGAACGAGCTGTTTTCCTGCTCGACAATCCTCATAGCTTTCCCAGCTCTCTCAGAATGAGTCCAAAGACCTTTCAGGCTCGCACGAGTGGATGCTCCAGTGGTTCTGTAAGTCACTTCCTGGCTCTCCCCCAGCCTCTTCAGAGCCCTCTGCTTATTCACAGAACATGCAATCCCGTTTTAACCAGAGCCATTCGGTGGCATTCAGTACACTTACGATGTTATGCAACCATCACTAGTGTCTAGTTTCAGAACGTTTTCACCGCCCCCAGAGGGAACCATGTGCCCATTAAGCAGTCACTCCCCATTCCCCACCCCTCCCCTGGCTTTTGGCAACCACCAATCTGCTTTCTGTTGCTATGGATATATTTCAGATGTCCTAGTCATTGTATGGAATCATATAATATATGAACTCCTTTTATGTAATATAACATATTTGAGGTTCACCTGAGTGGCGGTAGTATTAAAAAGCCCTGCCTGTTGATGTCTGAATAATATTCCATTGTACGGATCTACCACAATTTGTTTTATCCGTTCATCTGTTTATGGACATTTGGATTGTTTCTGCCTTTCGAGTATTGTGAATGGTGAATGTGTGTACATGTAGTTATTTGAGTACCTGTTTTCAATTTTTGAGGTGTGTATATGTAGGAGTGGAATTGCTAGGACATAGAGTAATTTTATGTTTAATGTTTTGAGGACCCACCAAACTGTTTTCCTCCCCTTTCTTTTGTATTTCAATGCTACCGTATATTCCAGAGAATTTCTGTCTTAGTACCATTATAATACACCCTTTAGGTAAAACAAGCTCTGTATATCTGGGGGCAGCAGTTAGGTCTCATTCATCTCTGAATCTACAGGACCTGGGTCAGGGCTGCCCAGAGAAGGTCTCAATGTTTGTGGAGTTGGATTGACTATACAGAGATTATACACAGTTTTATCCTTGAGGAAAACGTGGAGTATGTGGGAAGGCTTTGAATATGCGTGTCCAGTTAAGTGGAGGTAGGGGGTGAGTAAGGTAGAGAAGACCCTCCCATTTCCTCTGAACGAAGGGAAAGGAAGACCAATATGGTAGAACTAGTTACCCGTAGACTTGGCTTCTATAGCTGGTTTGTCTTTAGCTCATTCTAGTTCTTGGGAAGTTAAATTCCTCTCTCTGCAAAGGTTGAATCATTTAGTGATAATCAAGCTTTTTGTTTGCTTTAAGCAATGGGGACTTTTTTTTTTTAAGAACGCACAGGTGAAAGCCCAGTGTGGCTGGGGTATGCATTTGAGGGGAGAGGGCTAAAGGCAAGGGCAGAATGCAGGGCAGGTCACCGACCAGAATGTAGGCCACCTTCTGGCCCTGCAGCCCCAGGGACCTTGGCAGGACCCCAGGGCTTCAAGATCCCAGTACATTTTGAGTGCCCCTGGGTAGCTCTGAAAGACCTCTGCTCTACAAAGATTAAGAAAGCATTAACGTACACAAGTACATATTATTCTGCAAGGAAGTATTTTTCCAAACAATGGAGAAAAGTTTAAGGATTTAGATGCAAATTAAACAAGAGAAGAACAAAAGGTCTATGTGAAAAATTATAGTGACTAGGGCACTTGGTTAAAAAGGGAATCCCCAACCTCCTGCTCACCTCTTCCTCCTTAAAAAGGCGTCGCAGGTTGACTTCATGAACAGAATTGCTAAAACATTTTCACTTTCCTGACTGAACAGATTCCTGCAACATGACGGCATTTCCTCTGAAAATGTCCTGCTCTGTACAAAAGCTGAGCATATCCGTGGGCAGGCCTAGCCTTGCCCTTTCTGCGTTTTGGTTCTCTCTCCCTCTCCCTCCCCTCCACATCCACCCTGGAACATCTTCAAGGCATGGCATTTACAAGCTACCCTCATGTTTTCTTTGCTCTTTAGTTCCTTGCTTTTGAATTAGCCTGCAGAACTTGAGGTCAGCTGTGTCCCCCAGACCATTGCCTGACATGCCTGTCACGCCGACAGGCCCTAACCTGTCCCTCTGAAATGACCACTGCTGATGCTCGTCTTGCTGTGGCCTCCCTCACTTCTTTATTTCTGCTGTAGCTCATTTGTAGGTGATGTCTCTGAAAATATACTGCATGAACCACAAAATCTCTTCTATTGATTCAGGCTGAGGCACAGAAGTCATTCAGGCACCGAGACTGAAGATGGTTTACACAGATGTCTGAATGAGCCCAGAAAAACACGTTGTTTTTATCATTAGCATTCCTACTTGCCGGCAGGGAAGCACAGTTTAAGCAGAGTAACCGCAAACATCATTCGCATTCCACTGTTAACTCTCTCATTCATTTTTTTGTGAGTCTTTTCTTGAAAATCTAGAACTTCCTTGAAAACAGAGCCTAAGCAACGCCTGCCCCTTTTGGGGTAGAGCCCTATTATAAAAATAAAGAGGAAATTCAGTTGTAATATCCCTCTGATTTGACTTGCTTAATATTTACTTGCTCAATATACATTTAAACACTGCCATATTCTCACCCGTCCTTTAAATGACTTTTTAAAGGGAACTTACAGTTTTCCGGAGGCTGCTCGCCCGAGGATAATCCCTCTTGCTCCACCATGATGCTGTTGGACGAATGGAAGATTGAATGCTGTAATCCTTTAAGAAGCCCTTCGCATATGATTTAGAAAAGCTAAAGTCTGCCTTGTAAAGCCCAGAACTTGACTCAGAAATCTTGCCGCGATTGGATTCCAACTTATAATGCAACATGATTATTCTCCTCTGGGGAAACCTGTGAAACAGGTCTTCGAGCTCCATTTAGTGTGTCAGAGTTTTAATTGATTCATTGCCATGTCTATCCACCCCATAATAGCAGTGCTGAGCACAGGACATGTTTTACGGGAATAGTCACCCAGAGCTGAATTTGTTGTTGCATAGCAGACAGACAATTTCACAATGAAAAGAAATCTGTTTTGTGCCCTGAGAATGAAGTGTGCCCTACTAATACGGACCATGCAGTCCTCGATAGACTTCAGTTAGCATGGATGTGGTTCCAGGGGCAATGGAGCTGTTCTTCCTTGCCAGTCCTAGAAGAACATTTTGGTTGGGAGGAAGGGTACCACAGAACTCTGATCCTTGAGTTCATTTATTTTTCTCTTGCTTTCTGAGTCACAGGATGGGGGTGATCCACATGCTCTTATTACAGTCCCATTTACAGTACCTTCAAGTAGGTTACCTCATTGGGTCCTCACGATAACATTGTGAGCAGGACAGGTATCATTATACCCATTTTACAGATAAGAAAACTGAGTCCCAAAGAGCCTTGCAAGCTACTCAAGAAGCCACAGATAATAAGTGGCCAAGCAAGAATTAGAAAGCAGATACTCTTTTTAGTAATTACTGTCTTTCCTGGAGAATAGCCGAGACTGCTCTACCAAGAGCTTGCAGCATTACAAGTCCACTGATCCACCCCCAACACAATTCGTTCAGTCAGTCAACAAATATTTGTAGTGAGTATGAATGTTGTGGACTCAAAATTCACATCTGTCAAGCAAAGGTAGCTTTATTTTTCTAGAACTTCAATTAAATTCTCTCTCGGACCTTCCTTCCTCCTCCCGGTGGCAGAAACATGTCTATTTTAGGTCTTCCTGAGCTTGTCTTCCATTCTAAGTCACAAGGGAAAGGGAAAAACCCTGAAAAGCTCATCCTTGGACAGCTTGCTGCTCCATGTTTTTGTTCCCCTTCTCTCTCTGCTTTTGTTTACTTTGTAGAGTTTTCAGGTAGTTGTTCTTGATATCTTTTACATAGTTTTTGTTGTACTTAGAGGTTAGAGAGAGGTAAGCTGCAGTGGGTTTTATCTACCTTGTTGGGCCCCGGAAGTTTTTCTAATATGTTTTAAGTTTCATCTTTTTACTTTTTTAAAAGTATTTTTTATTTTATTTCTCCCATTACCATTTATCCCCCCATATCACCTTTTTATTTTTAAATCTTAGATCCTTCTGGAATTAATTTTGAAGTAAAGAGTAATATAGTATATTATTATTGTCATTCTTATTATTGGAGATCTTTGGTAGGACAATAAATAGGGAGCCTTAGTGGGTAGACCATGGAATTTGCACTTAGGTCAGTCTGGGTTCAAATGAGTCCACCACTTACAAGTTCGTGACCTTGGGTATAACCTCCCTAATCTCAGCTTCCTCCTTGGGATACTGGGCATATGATAGTATCTGCCTCATGGAATTGCTGTATTAAATGAGGTAACACTAGTAAAGTATTTTTCAGTGTCTGGCACATAGTAGGAACTTAAGAAATGGCAGTTATTGTGGCTTTGATGATGGTGATGATTCTTGTTCTCATATAAGTCATGAGACAAAGTCATCACACTTGTGAGCCAGGTGCACTGAAGCCTTGGAAAGATGTTACTTAGCCACAGCGCGTACCTCAAATCACACAGAACACGTGTGAGGTCAGAATCAATGAGATAGATTTGAGTTTGTGAGATCATGAAATGGGTCAGGGAAATGGAGTTTGCTGTAGGTAACACCATTCACACCTCCCTTGGGGAATATTAGTAGAAAAGGAAAATGGAAAACCCTACATTTTATAAGTTAGGGTTTTTCCAAGTAGAATCGAAATCCTCTGGTACGCTTGTTAAGGTGCACGTTCTTGAATTCTTACCACTTGTGATGATATGGATGGACCTAGATGGTATTATGCTCAGTGAGATAAGTCAGAGAAAGTCAAATACCATATGATTTCACTTATATGTGGAATCTAAAGAACAAAATAAACAAACAAAGCAGAAACAGACTTATAGATACAGAGAAAAAAACTGATGGTTGCCAGATGGGAGGGAGTTTGGGGGACAAAATTAATTCCAGAGGGATCAAAGATTTAAAAGGGTGAAGGGATTAAGATGTACAAATTAGTAGTTACAGAATAGTCATGATGATGTAAAGATAACATAGGAAATATAGTCAATAATATTTTAACAGCCCTGGCTTGTGTGGTTCAGTGGATTGAATGCTGGCCTGCAAATCAAAGGGTCACTGGTTTGATTCCCAGTCAAGGCACATGCCTGGGTTGCAGGCCAGGTCCCCAGCTGGGGGCGCTCGAGAGGCAACCGCACATTGATGTTTCCCTCTCTTTCTCCCTCCCTTCACCTCTGACTAAAAATAAATAAAATAAAATCTTAAAAAAAAATATTTTAACAACTATGTATGTTACCTAGTGAGTACTAGGCTTATTGTGGAGATCCTTTTGTAAATTATATAAATGTCTAACCACCATTCTGTATACCTAAAACTAATATAAAATAACATTGGATGTCAATTATAATTTAACAAATAAAAAATAAAGGTATACAGAATAATTGAATGGATGACTAAAAAGTTTGCCTTACAAATGAAAAAAAAAAAAGGTGCAGATCCTTGGATCTCATTCCTGACCTAAGAAATCAGGACTGTGTCCAGGGCCTGGTTTTCTGCATTTAGCAGGCTTCCAAGGCAATTCTTTTGTGGCCCCAAATTTGAGAAACAGTTTAGAAAGAAAAGGAAGGTGTGTGTAGGCTTGCGAGAGGGAAGAGGAAAGGAAAGCAGGAGACGAAACAGGAGAAGAAAGAGAGGAGAGGGGGGCTACTATTGTGAATGAGAGTCTTAACATCTCCCCTTTCTAAATCTTCGCTGGCCCATTGTTAACCGTTATGATAAATTGCAACCTGGATCCCAGTTCTTACAGATCACTCAGAAAAATTCACTTAGTCAACCAAAAACTTTTGAGTATGGCCATGGGCCAGAGCCCCAGAGAGAGACAAAGGAAAGAGATCATCTTCCCGTGCTGGAGAAAGACCGACACACTCGCCTCCCACAGACAACCGCAATTCAGTGTGGTGGTGCTATGGCAGAGTTATGCGCCAGTTATAAGTAGAAGGCAGAAGTGGTGCTTATACTAAAGTCAGACTGAGGAGACCTAGCTATGGCTTTTAGGAGCAGAGGTGCCTGGACTGAGTCTTGTGGGGAATAATCATTCATTAGGAAGAGGAGAAAAGAATGATCAGGGAAAGGGGAGAGTGGGAACTAATGATCCACAGAGGCAGACAGCAAGGTGCTGGCTCAGGGTTGGTGGAGCGTGAGGTGGGGAGGCTACTGTATTAGAATAGTGGTCTCCAGCCAGTAACTGGCCAATGTTCCCACAGTAGCAGCCATGGCATGGAGGACCCTGTGGGCTACGTCCGGGAGCTTGATCAAGGAGGAACCGTCCAAGAGTGAAAGCCAAGGTTGACTTGGCCAGATTCTCATTTGGAGTTTTAAATAGGTTTTTTTTTTCAAAATGGAAATAGCTTTATGGATTTTTTTTTTATTATGAAGGTAATGCATGGCAGTTGTGAAAATTAAAAAAAAGGTCATTCAGAAAGATATAACAAAGAAAGTAAAAGTTGCCTGGAATTCCAACGCCCAGAGAAAATCTGTAATTAACGTACTTGTGTTTGTCCTTCCAGACATTCCTCTGTGCATGTACATCCAACCATGTGCACACACACACACACAACATACCTTTAAATGAAGTCATTTCACACATGTTATGAAATGTCACCTTTTAATCCTTTTTCACATGACACTAGTTAGTGGACATGTTTCTCTGTTGATAAATAGAGATTTATATCTTAATCACAACTTCTAAGAGCTTGGTTGCCCACTCCCGACTCCTCACTCCCTCTCCAGGCCCTCGTCCTCTTCCCATTTGGTCTCATTCCAAGTATCAGCACAGAGGTTCAACACCCAAGGCCGTCAGCAGTGGCAGCCGCTCTGTTGCATGACCTTAATTCCGGCAGTGCGTCTGTGATAGTTAATTTTATGTATCGTTGTGATTGGGCAACAGAGTACCTGGCTATTTGGTTAAACCTTATTCTAGGGGTGTCTGTGAGGGCGTTTTTGAAGGAGTTTAACATTTGAATTGGCGAACTTAGTGGGGCACGTTGTCCCCCCTCAATGTGGATGGATCTCCTCCAATCCATTGAAGTCCTGAGAGAACAAAATGTGGAGTAAGGGAGAGTTCACTCTCTCTGCTTGTCATTGCGCTAGGACACCGGTCTCCTCCTGCCTTTGGACTCAGACCTGAAATGGAACTTGCATGGGTTCTCCTGGTTTTCAGGCTTTCAGACATGGACTGGGCTGATGCCATCAGCCCTCCTGGGTCTCTAGCTTGTCAGCTGCAGGTCTGGGTCTCCTCAGTGTCCATAATTATGTGAGCCAATTTCTTATAATAAAATTTTAAATGTATATTCTGTTTCTCTGGAGCCAGTTCCTTAACATATATATTCTGTTTCTTTGGATTCTCCTAATGCAGCTTCCTGCCTTGTTGCTTTGTGTCTTCCTGGTCTACCACCTCCTCTGTGCCCAGGTCCTATGCTTTGTCCCCTCAGTCGTAGCAACTTGGTTTTCAGTATTCCTCTTCTTGTTCTATCAATCACCTGCTTCCATGGCTCCCTAGGGCCTTCAGGATGAAGTCCCAGCTTTTCTAGCCTGGCCCAGGGAGCTTTCTCATCAACCCCACCAGCTTCCTCTCCTGTCACCTGCAGCTACCCTGCCCTGCCTGTCATCCCTGATTTATGGCACAGCACGTAGACTGCTTACATTTCCTGCTTCTTGCTTCCCTGCCATCGATCACGCTGGTCTGCTGCCTGGAATGCCCTCACCCTCCATCTGCGTCTGGTTCACCTGGCTAGCTCTGATTCCTCCTTTAAGACCCCGCTCAGTCATTACCTTTTCCAGAATTGGCCCTGACACAACCTTGCCTGGATTAGATGCCCCTCCTGTTGCTCCAAAGACACTCCAAGTTTCCCTTCTGCTGTTTCTCTTACTGGGTTGTACTAGCATTATCTGTCTTTCCCATTGGACTGATAGCTCCTTCGCTTATTTAACTTTGTATTCCTAGACCCTAAAATGTAGTTGGTACTAGATATATGTTCATTGAACGAAGAAGCTCGAGTCTTTGTAGAAGGAGTTGTCAAATTCTTTTCATGCAACCTACCCTAGTGGCTTAGCTCTCTTGCCCTGTGGTTTCCACTTGGATCTTGGCCGATTGCCACTTCCTGCTACCTAGATGGGCACCTGGACCTCGTACTTGGTTTCGACATTGGCTTGTGGTGCTTACTTCCTACTTCTGCCTTCTCTCTTTTCCTGATCTTCCGGTTTGGACTCATATGTCTAGCCCTTTCCTATAGCCCAATGATGGCCTGTCATCTGGGTCTGTTTAAAATTTAATGCCCAGCCTTCTCTATCTGGTTCATCTTGTCACCTCAAAAAACCCCCTCTTATCTCCAAATGCCATGCCATATGTCATACATGAAATATCATTATAATTTTTATTTGATAATACCTTGACAAAAATGCCCTTCAGGACAAAACAACACATCTGTGCATTTGTTTGGTTATGTGAAGTTTACTAGATGCTGTCATACAATTTATTTTGTTCAGTCCTTGTAACAGACTTGTACAGTGGGTTATTATCTCATTTTACAGTCAAGGAAATTGAGGCTCAAACTAGTTAAATGAACTGCTTGATATCTCATAGCCAGAAATTGACAGAGCATGGACCTTGGTTGAAATCCTTTGACTCCAGAGCTTTGAGCTCTTTGGAGTTCACCATGGCATCAAAGCATTAGCTATATCTGATGAAAACAGGTACACCTGATTGTAGGCTTGAAAATATGCCACCTCCACATCCATCCTTTGTACTACTGTTGATAGAATTTTTAAAAAACTTAAATTTAGGTTAGATTTCTTCCCTGATTACAATCCTTTGATGGGCCCTGGTCTGCCATCTAGTTACATGGGGTTCTGTTGAACCCTGACCTCAGTCTGACATCACATTTTGACAATCTCTACTACTTACCTTGCTCTAAAGGCCAATGGTGGTTCATGCCTCGGTGCTCCTTGACCTAACTTTCCACCTCCACCCCATCTCCCTTCTTCCAGCCCAATACCTCCTTCCTCTCTAGCTCAGGCATCACCTCTACTCTGCACTCATGTTTAACACACCCCCATCCTACTCTATTATTTCCTTCATGGTATCATTGAGTGAGACACATGCTTTTGTTCCAGCACCTCTGACCTTTTATGGCATTATTTTGATTATCTATCTGCCTCTCTCCGAAGACCTTTATATTTTCTCAGGTTAAAAATGAAGCCCAGGTTCTCCTGTATTTATAGACACAGCACTTAGCACAAATCGAGAGCAGAGTAAAGATAGATGTTTATTGAATGGCTAGGTGGGTGGTTGGATGAATAGATGGATTCATTCATTGTTGGATGAATGGATAGATGGATGGATGATGAATGGATGGACGGACAATGCCTCTCTGGCTGGCTGGCTGGCTGGCTGGCTGCACTAGTGACTTTTCCAATCCAAGACTTTGATAAGTTTGAGTGCATTTCTTTTTCCACTATAGTTATAGCACATAATAAAGTTTTGGTCAATGAAGGACCACATATCTGATGATGGTCCCATAACATAATGGAGCTGAAAAATTTCTATTGCCCTGTAATGTCGTAGCTGTCTTAAGGCTGTAGTACAAGATATTTTGTGTTCTGTGGTGATGCTGATATTGATAAACCTACCGCCCTGCCAGTGGTATAAAAATATAGCACATATAATTATGTAAAGTACAGAGTAGTCGATAATGGTAATAAACAGCTCAGTTACTGGTTTATATGTTTACTATACTTTTTATTGCTATTTTAGAGTGTACTCTTGCTCCTTATAAAAGTTTGCTGTAGATCAGTACGCCGCGTTGTGCCAGCAGCAGCCTCGTACGTCTGTGACCTTGTCTCTGGATTGCCTCATTTTCTCTTGTGCTTGACGTAAGTGTAAGTGCACTCTGTGATGTCTGCACAATGAAACTGTCTGACGATGAAAGTCTCAGAATGCGTCCTGTCGTTTAGTGATGTGTGACTGTCCTTGCTCCAGTTACACCCCATCTCTGCACTTCTCAGCTTGTCTTCTATCTGTGTGTTTAATTATTTCAAGTCTTTCCAAATGGCTGGGGATACGGGTGCCACCATCTCTGCAAACACATCCTTTAACTCACAAGCCAAAGGGAAAAAGACAAAAGCCCCAGGGAAGGGCTTTGATTGGTCTGCTGTAGGTCACGGTCTGTCCCTGTGACTGGAGGTCACAGTACCACAATTGAGACCCCTTCCAGAATCACAAGGAATGGGGAAGGAATGGCTTCTCTACAAAGCAGGGTAACTGATTACCAGACTAAGGAGGCAAAGGATTCTAGCTAGATCAAAACAGGACATCTCCCCACCTTGAAGACCTTACCTTTAGGCCTTAAGTTTTGAAAAATGTGAGATAAGGGTGTGGCCCAGACATTTACCATCCTGGGTTCCCTCTGGATATGTTTGAGTTTGCCAATGATGTGACCCTCTACGCCCAGTGGATTCCACTGTTCCTCAGTGGTCTGATCTGCACAGAACACAGCAGATCCATTGCTTTCCTTGATCTAGACATGGCTATCATGGGGACAGGCACAGAGTAGGTGCTCACTAAACAGTGAATGCATAGAAGGTTAACTATAATTCTCAAGCCAATCCTGCCTAAACATTTTCCCAAAAGGCAAGTAAGGCAGCCCTTGTGAAATCAATAAACCACAGCGAGGGAGACGCAACCAGTTGGACTGAGAATGTGGGAGTGCTGTGGGTGGCTCTGGCTGGTACGCCTTGCCAGGTGTGCCTGGCATACCTGATTCCAGGGAGGGCTCTGGCCTCCTCTCAACTTTCGGTTTACTGGAATGAACTGTTCTTTCCCCAGGGCAGCAACATTGGAATATGAACATATTTACAAAACAAAAACAGAACCAAAAAATTGCACATCGTTTCCCTGTCTAGGAAAAGGTTGCAAGTGATGGAAACTCAAAATGACAATGACCTAACCCTATGATAGATTATTTATCCTTTAAACAACAAAGGTCAGAGGGAAGAAGTTAAGCCTGGAAGGGCAGCCAATCAATCAGTGGGAACCCAGCTTAATCTTTGCTTCTCCACCATCTTGTTGGTCCAAGGCAATGGGCTCACATTCCGTCACACCACCATCCTCTTTAACAGGAAGCAGGAAGAGATAAAGAAAGAGGGTGAAGCATGGTCCAGCGGTGTTTCAAGATATCCAGGAAACTCCCACAACACTTTTATGTCTCACATTGGAACTTAGCTCTAGCCGTGAGTGAGGCTGGGCAATAAGGTTTTTATTTCAAGTAGTTTCGTGCTTTGCTGAAGCTGGGAGCTCTATTACTAAGCAAAAGACTGGAAATGGATATTGGAATAGGCAACCAGGACCTCTGTCAATGCTGCCTGCAAGAAAAAGCTGACCCTTAAGTGTGCAGGCAGAGGCAGGGAAATCAGCATGTTAGGACATGTCCTGTTGCAGTCTTTGCTGCAGTCCTGGTGGGAACTTGGGGACGGAAGACTTCAGTCCCTCAGCCACGCTGCCATGCTGGGAGGCATCTCTCACAGAATCAACCAGATCACAGCCAGGATTTGACCTTGGCTTCCTGTAAGCTAAACTTCCAAGGATGCTATGCATTCTGTACCTGTCCCAGTTTTCCCTTGGTAGCTAGAGCAACCTGCCACTCTCCTGTGCTGCAGCCCCGCCCCGCTCCTTGTCCTTTCTAAATGTGCTCGGGCCACTTCTGTCTCCCTCCCTCTACACAGGCAGGGCCTGGTGCCTCCTCTCAGTAAATTCCCAAATGTGAGTGTTGTCAGGACCTCCCCCGGGGGTCCACGGCCCAGCATCATTCCCTCCTTTCGGATTGCTCAAAGCCTTCCTCAGCTGCCCTGTTCGCTCCTGTCTTTCTCAGTCTCCATGCTTTCCCCAGCGCTGACACCCTGTTTAAAGCAGCCCCACCCCAGTCTAGCCCCGTATTTTAATTCATAGCTCTTACCACCCCCTGACATTTTCTTACCTATTCGGTTTTCCCCATATGTTACTGTCTGTTTCCTCCCTCTAGAGAGTAACATTTCCAAATTCTTGGTAGATATTTAGCTTAGGGATATAAGAACAAAAATGAGGAATTTCTTGGAATTTTGGGGAATTCTTCAAATCATGAGTCATTCTTTTACAAGGTCTAAAAACTAATTTTTCAGAACTTTGTTTTAAAATATTAATGACTGACCATAATGACAGGGAATCATTTTTCTGTGACAGGGTTGTGTCAAAATTTTCAGAGATTTTTCTTTCAAAAACCTGATGTCATAAAAAAAAAAGGTTTGTTGATTATGAACCAATGCGTTGTAATAAGATCATATATTTCAATAACAATACAAAAATGATCACTACCTGTTATTTTTGATAAAAGATTGAGAACATGAACATAAATAAAATAATTTTTTATTTGTCATGTGACAAATATTCCAGATGTAAATAATTTCTTCGCTTTTCATTGAGTTGGCGGTTTAGAGTGAATCCCAAAGCATCTTCCAGGTGGGCACATGTTGCTCCATATAAGCTCATTTCCCTAATAGTAAACATACTGTTTGCTGCCTTGTTCCGCTCAGATGCTGCCTCCTCAGGCAGGCCTGCTCAGACCACAGGGTTCAAATGCAGCCCTGCCCCATTACCCATGACTGTCTTCACCTCCTGGAAGCTGAAACCAGGCCCTCAACACTTTCCAAGTTCAGAGTGAGTCAACACTGCAAGAACGGGCTAGCCCTTCAGTTAGTAGCAGTAGCAATGATACTATGAAGTAGTAATAGAGGTGATAATAAGAGCTCTTAGTTTTTAGATTTTATTATGTACCAGACATTGAGATCTTTAAAATGGCTTATTTCTATGGCAATAGATTGTCCCCCATTATATTGATAAGGTTACAGAGAGGTTAAATAATTTGCTCAAGGTCATGCAACTAGTCAGTGGAAGAACCAGGCACTGAATCTGGAGCCCGAGGCTGCAGACTGTTTACTTTTCACTCGGACATCTCACTGCCTGCAGAACAATTTAGTCTACACGTCACATTGGGTTTCCAGGACAAAGGCAGGCATGTACTCACTGCCTCTACCCCATGCTCCTTAGGCCTCAAGGAAGAGTGCTGGGTTTGGCTTCGGGCTCCAATCATTGGACTCCTCTGAGACATGAACAAAAACTATGCAATGAGATTGGCTGCTGAGAGCCCAACGCGGGATGAGCTGGGGAAGGGGGAAGCCTGTGATTGCTTCCCTACTTTGTTCAGGTCCCCACTCAAGGGTTGCTTCTCTAGAGAGAGGCCATCCCTTGTCACTCCATTTAAAACAGCAGCCCATCGCTCTGGTCCTTCTTAATTTTCCATCATAGCAGTGATCGCCACCTGACATTTCCTGATAAGTTTATTTGGACCATAAGTCACTATCTGTTTCCCTCACGGGGGAGGCAACTCCATGGGTTAGCATGTTGTCCAGCACCGTCTTCTCTCCAGAGGTGAGAACGGTGCCTGGCACACGGTAGACATTCGCTGTGTTTGCTGAGTGAACTGATGACTCCGAGAAGACATTTTCATTTGTTGATGTCCTGTTCTACTCCTTGTCCATGAACAGATTTGATTTGCATATGCTTTAGTAATATCACGAAGGAACTTCTATATCCTAATTTTTCCTGGGATATTGAGCCATGCATATTTTTCCTTTTTGCTGTATTTAAATCTTAACCTTCCTCTTTCCTTTCCCATCTCTACTCTCCTGAAGGCAATTAGTATTAAAAGTCTACTCTCCCACATCTTTCTCCATGGTCTATATCATGTACGTATATGGTATATATTCATGTAAGTTTTTTCATTGTTTTGCAAAATAGATACTTTATGTATCTCTTACCTTCTGTCTTTCTCGCTTGCTTATATAAAGGAAATTCTTCCAGGCCAAGACATATGAGAGGGGACCCTAAAAACCCCCAGAATTATCTTCTTGAGGGCAGGCCCCCTGTAGTACAGGCTTTCCCCACTAGTTGAATGTTCTAGGAACCCATCTGTATCAGTGCACCAGCTGGCATTATGAGAAGCTGTGTTCATCTTCACTTAATTTTTTCAGTGTGTTTGCCCATTTCATGATGGATGATTTATGAGTGTGCGGTCAGAAGAGATTTGCCAGACTTTCCCCAAGGAGTGAGGTAGCAATTCCCATTTCTGCCAGCAAAGCGCAAGCACGTGCCTCTCCCTCTGTGATGCTGTGGGCGTAAAGGCCTTTCCTGGATTCCTCCACATGCCCATGAACAGCCCTGGCCTCCCAGAGAAAGGTGCACAGTATAAAGACAGAGGTGTCTGCCTTCCTTCCTCTGGGCACATTTTGCTTTTTCACATACTATGAGAATTAGATCAATAGCCATTTGTTAATTCCTCTAATTCAATGGGGCAATCAAATTTTTCTAATCTTCCCAGGAGGGACAAATGATTATAACCTGGACTAGATCCCCAGGTTAAGCTTCCACAGTGCCAGGGATACTGTGGTGCTATCTTTGAGGTGCCTCTTGGTTGCAAAAGCCTGAGGCACTGGGGCTTCTCTGGCCTTTGGAGCAAACGTTCCAAGAGGTTTAAGTGAGAATCCAGGATCCTTCCCATGCCTTCTCCGAGGAACAAAGGATTTTCTCCCTCCTTTCCAGAGAGAGGGGCGTCTGCCTTTCTCCTATATACAAATTGAAGAAATCCTTTCCCTCCCTCCTCTCCTGTCTATGGAGTGAACTTACCATGCAGATGAGAATTTCTGCGGCCCCTCACAGCACGGCCTGTGTGTCGGGGCCTGACGCTGCCATTTTCTCTGGCTGTTGATTTGGTTCAATCAGTCAATGACTCTTTTCTCCGACCCGAGCGCCTCCTGTTTCTGCAGCCCCCACATATACAAAGTACAGACATGGTGCCAGGGGGATATCATTTCAGCCCTCACAGTTCTCGACCAAACGCCCTGCCTGGGACGTCCTGTTTGGTCAAGGGTGAGCCCTGGGAGGGATTCCTATTTTTCACTGTTGCCAGTCTAATGGGGAAGGACTGGCCTCTCAGTTATTTGAATTTTAGGTCCCCAGCTCTCAGTGAAATTGAACATATTCCCACTTAGACATTTTCAGTGACCTTGTGTGCATGTTTGTGGGGGTATGTGTGTGTGTGTGAAAATTGTATTTTTGTACATTCTGCCCATTTTTCAAAAATTTCAATGACATTTTTCTGATCAGCTTGTGCGGGCTGTTTCCACAGTTAACAGCCATGAATAGAGACTGACAGTGGCTCTCGCAGCGAGTGTTTTGCAAATACTTTTTCTTCCATTTAACCTTTTCTTCCCAAGCTGTCCTCATCTGCTCTTCTTCCTATGTAAGCCTTTGCGTACCGTCAAACAGGAAAAGGGTCCTTAGCACCCACTACTTGCGGGTCTGAATGACAAGGCATGCACCAACCTCCTGGCCTAGGAGAGAGGGACAGAGTCACAAGGAAAGGTGTCTTTCCTGGGGAGCATATTGTGGGGAAGATGCGTCCATCGGGAACCTCCTGTCTGAGGCTGAGTCCCACATGGAGGAGCAACCTAGAGCAGAGGACACAGCCAGTTTTTCTGGTAGGGACTTATCCAAGGAAGAGAAAAGCTCGAGGTCAGGATGCCCCAGCCAGCGGGTCGCTGCAGTCTGGGGCGTGGAATGCATCCTCATCACGGGCTCAGGAGACTCTGGCATCTTGACTTTTGCTTTCTCGTGGGTCCGCTGGCATGTAGTTGGGCAGAAGAGCATGTACCCCCTTCTTACCTGCGTTCCGTTGGGGGGGTGGGTCACAGAGGAACAAACTGAACAGGTAGCACAGTTAGCAGGAAAAAAGTATGGTGGCAGGAGGCTGTCCTTGGACCAGATATTAACAGGATGAGAAATGGGGCGGAGGCTGCTGAGGCAGAGACCATGGAAGAGGGCCCAGCACCCATGCTGGGTCCCCAGAGTGGAAGATTCGTGGGGAGAGGGGACCAGGACATCCTGGGGAATGTGACTTTGCAGGTAGAGGAGGCCCAGCCTGCATGCTGCTCAGGGTCCCGGGGTCTGGACACCTTCTTCCAGCAAAGTTTATTTGTAGAAAGAAAGCATCAGGTAGCTAACCAGAGAATGAGGTTTCTCTTCCGGATGCAAGCTCTGAGTGTAGAGAAGCTAAGAGGAACCTAGGACTTCATGAAAACTAGGTTCTCCTTGGCCTCTAACCCCACAGGAGCTAGTAGGGAGACTCCTTGTTTCTAGGGACAATTGGCCATAACGAAGCTTGGGGGTCAGGAGGACATGCTGGTTCCTGAGAGACTTCAGCAATGCCCAGGCTGAGACTGAGAGAAACCCCTTTGCCTGGGGCCACAGCTGGGGACCTCACTCACTAAAGTTCTCCTGGTGAATAGCCAATGTAGGTGCAGGGAGGCCAGTTCCTCGGACTCAGTTCTCAGAATATTTCTCCTGCGTTTCAGCGGCGAGGGTTCCTGTCCAACTCCTGGAGACTGGAGAAAGCTGGCAGGCAGGAAAGAGAGACCAGTCAGGGTCACACTTTCCTGAAGAAGCATTTGGAGCTATTCAAGTGAATAGAGAGGCAGTGACTTTGCTCATCATCCAGATGAATACACGAGACACAGAGATGATAGGCTATTCAGGAGAATGCGCTGTGAGGGTAGAAGTGCTCCACGTTTGCACTCTGTGACAAGTGATCCCCTGGGCACGTGTGGCAATCAAGCGCTTGGACTGTGACTATGATGGCCAAGGAAGTGGATTTTAATTTTACTTGGTTTTACTTCATTTGAACTTAAACCCAATGAGCCTCCATAGCAGCTAGCACATACCGCCTTGGACAGCCCAGCACCGGAGCAGGGGAATTAGGAGTTTGGGCTCCAGAGTAAGACAGAGAATCTTGTCCCTTGACTTCCCAGTCCCGTGAACTCAGAAAATCAACTTTACCTCTTACTTCCTAAGTGACAACAGTCAGAAAGCTGTCTTTCGTTATGTTAATGAAGTAACCTTTGAAAAACTTCTGAGGAGCAGGGCTAGTTGCAGGGAGAGTCAACCAGGTGATTAGAAGGTTAAAACGTTCAGGTGCCCCACTTCCTTACCTCCCAGGAGGGGAGAGGGATTGGAAGTTGAATCCATCACCAATGGCCAATCACTTCATCAATCCTGACTATGAAATGAAGCCTCCATAAAACCCCAACAAGACTGGGTTCAGAGAGCTTCCAAGTTGGTGCACACAGCGCCCGGGAGGGGGCCTGGGAGCTCCATGCCTTTCCCTTGACCCCGCCCTGTGCATCTCTTCCGTCTGGCTCTTCCTGAGCTGGACTCTTTTCTAATAGGCCGGTCGTCTAGCAAGTACCATATTTCTCTGAATTCCGTGAGCCACGTTAGCAAATTAATTGAACCCGAGGAAGGGATCATGGAACTCTGCTACTTGGAGCTGTTCAGTCAGGGGCACAGGCAACAGCCAGGACTTGCAACTGGTATCTGAACTGGGGGCGGGGCAGGGGGCAGTTTTGTAGGACGGAGCCCTTAACCTTTCATTTGTTCTCTGCCGGGAATGTCCTTCTCACCGGAACCCTGCCCCTTTGCTCACGGCTCTCTGCTTCTGAAGCCGTTTCCGCTGCCCGAGCTCATACTGCCTCGCCTTCCGTGAATTTCCTCGGTCCTTACATTTTGACCCTATACCATTCAGTAGGACTCCTGGTTGTGAGTAAGGAAGCACCTCATTAGTCTTGCTGTAATAAAATCCTGTTCTTCCACTGCCCGCTCCCTGCTCCCACCAAACCTGGCCTCATTGATGGGTGCTGAAAGATTGAAGAGTGGGTGCAGCCTCTTCTCAGGAAAGAGCTTAAAACTTTTCTCCTACGTGCTCATAGAAGCATGCCAGTGGCGGCCCCAAGATTTGCAGTGGAAAGCTGGGGAATCAGCATGGTTAGGAAAGTTGAGGCGGGAGACTCTGAGTCCCCTGCTGCCCTACTAGACCATCAGTGACTCGCCAGACATTGAAGCCAGGTGAGGCCTCAGGATCAAATCCCAGATGCTTGCATCACCTGGCAAGCGGAACTATTACCACCACCCATCAGGAAACCAAAGCCTGATAAAGAATGGCCACATGTTTCCACCAAAGGACTTGCTTCCCTCTTCTTTCTGGTCGTTAACTTCCTACCAGGCTAAGCTGTTCCTTGAAACTTCTCTTGAACCTGAAGGGTAGGGCTACATTGTCAACACAGAGAAGGACATCTGTCTGACTGTGTATTAATAGCAGATATGTGTCTCAGTCACCCAAAAGTTATACCCACAGCATAGGGGCTAAAAGTTTTCCTTTGGCTGTTTATTAAAAAAGATTTTACTAATTTTTAGAGAGAAGGGAAGTGAGGGAGAAAGAGGGGGAGAGTTGCCTTCTGTGTACTCCCTACTGGTGACCCGGCCTGTAATCCAGGCATGTGCCCTGACTGGGAATCGAACCTTCGACCCTTTGGTTCTCAGGCTGGCACTCAATCCACTGAGCCACACCAGCCAGGACTCCCTTTGACTTTATAACCAATGATGGCACAGTGGTGGTGGGAATAATAACTAGAGTAATAGACAGACCTGGGTTCAAATCCCTCCTTTATTATTCACTAGTCGGGCAAGTGACTCAGAGAGCCCCGGGTTGCTTGTTTGTGAAATGGGGATGATGGTAACCACCTCATACAACATAGTGGGGGTCAAGTGAAACCCTGCATTTCACATACTTAGCCCAGTTTCTGGGACAATGTAAGTGCTTAATAAGAACTAGCCATTATTGATATTATTTGAAGAATAGTCTCAATCGTAAGATAAATCTATAGTCTCACAATGCAGACATTTGTTAGGTTTTAGTAGTAAGTATATGAAATGTGCTTGGTTGGAAGGCTGTAAAATTTTGGCTTTCTTATGACCACAGAACTGAAGTGAAATGGTGAGATATGACCCAGGGGGCTTGGCTAAGGACCGATGGCCTGACCATCCCTTCTGGTTGCCCAAGGGATGACATCTCTATGCTGATGACATCATGGATCATGGTGAGCAAAGTCTAAACAGAGGAAGTCAATAGTAATCAGGGCTTGAGCACCTGTGGCCCATGAGCCTCGCCTAGAGGAAGGGGTTGGTGGCATTGGAAGGGGTTGGATGATTACTGGGGTTACCTAGGACGACTGTAAACTTTGGATAAGGTACCTCTTGGGCTTGGAGTTTCAAAGCCCCTTGCACATGTACCTTCCTATAATTTCTCTCCCAGGCTTGGCTGAGACCTGTGAAAATGAACCTTGTCATCCCCTAGCCCAGCCTGTGGCCATGTTGTGGCAGGAAGAGCACCGTGGTTCTCACTTCTGCTTCCTGCCTGGGAGAGGCACGGTCTGGTCTAGCTGGCTTTGGGCTGCCAGACTCAACTCTCAGCTCCTAAGGCCATGTTCTCCTTACCTCTGGATGCTCCTCCTGTTATCCCTCCTTACCACGGGACAGCACAAGCACCTGAGTGGGAAGGGGCGTTTTGGAAAAGTCACTGGAGACTTGATGCCCTTGTCCGTGAGGCCAGGCTGGTCTGCTCTCTGGGAACCACTGGGAATGAGCCTGGTACAAGAGCGTGAATCAAAGCCTTCAGCGCTGCGAGGCCGTTGCACGTTTGCTGAGCTGGCAGGGTGAGCCTGTCTGTGCCCGCCGCATAGTACGACGGTTAGGATTCAAACTGCCACCAGGGTCCCTGACCTCATCGGTGATGCCAGAACATTCCATGGTCCAGTTCAAACTGACATCCAGCAACTGTAAGACTCTCCAAGTGCAGGTCCTTTACTTCCAATGAAAACCTTATGTGCTTTTGGGAAAAAATTTTATTTTATTGAGGTATAATACGTGACAATGTACCTGTTTTATGGGTGCATCTGGTGACCTTTGACACATTTACACACCTGTGTAATCAGTATCACAATCAATATATAGAACATTTCCATCATCCTAAAATGTTCCCTGTGTCCTTTCTCAGTCAATTTTTCACCCACCCTAGGTCCTAGGCATCCACTGATCTGCTTTCTTCACAAAAGATCAAATTTGTCTTTCTTATAATTCCATGTAAGTGAAATCATGTAGTCTGTATCCTTTACGTCTCACTTCTTTCACTCGTGGGGATTCATCCGTGTTACTGCATGTACCATAGGCCATTGTTATTACTGCCGAGCAGTTTTCGGTTGTATGGATAGCTACTGCTTATCCATTCCCTTGTCAACAGACATCTGAACTATTTCCACTTTTTGATTAGCATGAATAAAATTACCATGAACGTTTGTGTGCTGGTCTTTGGGTAGACACGTTTCAGTTTCTCTCGTGTAACACCTAGACTGAAACTGCCGAGTCTGTGTGTGCTTAACTTTGTAAGAAATTGATGTTCTGTCAAATGTTTTTATCCCCGCATCTATTGAGAAAAATCATACAGAATTTCTCGTTTAATCTGTCAATATGGTAAAATGTAATAAGTGAATTTCAAATGTTAAATATTCAAACACCATGATGGATTATCCCTTTTATGCATTGCCTGACTTCATTTGCTCGAGTGTCGTTCCAGAGTTTTGCATGTATACTATGAAGGGTATTGGTCTCTGTGTCTCAGTTCTTGCCACTGTGTGTGCCCAGTTTAGGTACTGAGGTTGTGCTGGTCTCATTACACGAGCTGGGAGCTGCCCCTCTTCCTCGCTTCTCTGCAACGGTTGGCCTAGAATTGGTGGTATTTCTTCCCTGAATGCCTGATAGAACTTGTCAGTAAAGATACCTGGCTCTGGAGGGTTCGTTGTCAGAAGGCTTTAAATTACAAATTTATTTTTTAAAATAGACATGGGGATACTCAGATTTCTTGTTTTCTCTTGAGTCATTTTTGAAAATTTGTATCTTTCAAGAAGTTTGTCTATTTCATCTAAGCTGTTGAATTTATTGGTAAAAATCTTTTCATAACATCCTCTTATTGTCCCTGTAATGACTGTGAACTTGATAGCGGTGTCCTGTCTTCATTTCTGATACTGGCCAGGGTGTTTTCTCTCCTTTAACTTGGTCAGTCTGGCTAAACATTTGTCCATTTTGTTGATACTTCCCCCCCCACCGCGAGAATTAGCTTTCGGTTTACAGTAGTCCCTGCTCGTTCGTGGTGCCCTTTTCTGCGGTTTCAGTGACCTGAGGTCGACCGCGGTTTGAAAATATTAAATGAAAAATTCCGGAAATAAACAATTCATCTCTTAAAGTGCGTGCTGTTCTGAGTTGGGTGACGGAACCTCACGATACTCTCTTCCATCCCGCAGCCCTGGATGGGAATCGCGCCTTCGTCCGCCCGCACAGCCAGGCCGATGACCCCGCATACCGCGTGCGCCCCCGCTGCTGCATGCGCCCTGCTCCCCGCCCGCTGTTCGCACGCCAGACTGACCGGAGCGCTGCAGAGCCTGTGCTCAAGTCGCCCTGCGGCAGCGTAAGGCCCTGTCACCGTGTGCACGTCACTCACCTCACTTCATCTCATCGCGTGGGCTTTTTATCACCTCGCATCAGTCATCACGAGAAGAAGGGTGAGAACTGGATTATAAGATATTGAGAGAGACCACATTCACATAACGTTTATTACAGCACATTGTTATAAATGTCCTATTTTATTGTGATTTTTGTCAATCTACTGCGCCTAATTCATAAGTTTTAACATAGGTGTGCATATATAGTACATATAGGGTTCGGGAGTACATGAGGTTTGGGGGGGTTGTTGAACCATCTCCCACAGATGAGGGGAGACAGCGCTAATGGATTTTTGGTTAGACCATATTCTATTTCATTGATTAATTAATATTGTTATCAATACTACTCTTATTAATATTGTTATTATTTCCTCTCGTTTGCTTACTTTGCACTTACTTTGTTTTTCCAGGTTAAGGGGGAAGTTTAGATAATTAATTTGAGACATTTCTTGTTCTTGTCTTGCATTGTCAACTTTTCAGACTTACAGAAGTACACCCCAGAAGCGAGAATTTCCCGTAGTTCAGCCTCCCTGAGGTATGACCAGCACTCTGCCCGCCAAAGACACACCAAAGGACTTGGCATTCTAACACATCCCATGCCTTTGAATGCACGTGTGTTGTACTCCTGGCCTTCCTTCGGCCCAGAGTAACTTGGTCAGAATTCTCTTACTGGTTAAGTCCTCAAATGCCACCTTCTCCTATAACCTCCCTTCAGTTTTTCCAGGCAGTTACTTGTTCTCCTCTCTGTGTACCACTGGACTTTGTATGCAACTCTACTAGAGTGTTCATTGCATTGGAAGGGTAGAAATTGAATAGGATCCACATGTTTTCAGAGGCCAGACTCTTGTGTGTTGTGCTGCTTTCTTGGAACTTTTTTATTGGGTTTTAGAGCAGTGATCTGTGATTTGTGATTTGCCACAGTCTTTTATTTTTAAAATAATTAATTAACTTACTTATTTATTTTTAGGGAGAGGGGAAGGAAGGGAGAAATAGAGGGAGAGAAACATCGATGTGTGAGAGATACATTGATTGATTGCCTCTAACATACTCCATACTAGGGACCCAGCCCGCAACCCAGGCTTGTGCCCTGCCTGGGAATTGAGCCAATGATCTTTGGGTTTGCTGGATGATGCCCAACCCACTGAGCCACACCAGTCAGGGCAAACCCACCTTTCAAAAGTGCATAATTCTAATTATTACAGGTTTTTAACCTCATGTTTTTATAAAAGGAATTATATTTACCTTAGTATTTCTAGTTCCTGGCACCATGCCTAACATTCAATAGTAAGATAGTATTACCTAAATAAAAATTAAAGTTTACTATATGCTCTAAGCTAGTACTTCTCAAACTTAATGTGCTTACAGATCACCCAGGGAAAGTGTTAAAATGTCGGTGCTGATTAGGAGGTGGAATTCAAGATCTAAATTTCTACCAAGTTTTATGTGGTGCCCATACTGCTGATCTGAGGACCACACTTCCAGTTGCAAGGCTTAAAGCTAGGTACTGTCTCAAATACAGGTAGTTCTCCTAAACTCTCACAAGGGGGCGCAACGGGCAAACATTTCTACTGTTCCATTTATAACAATGTATTGAATGAATTCATGTGACATGATTTTCTGCAGCTGTTTTGCTAATTATTACTTATTTCATGGAACAGGCACAGTAGATAGCTTAGTATACCAAAAATAGATTTTTCTTTAAACCATGCCTTCTAAAGAATTTGCCAAGATTATGCTCACAGAAACTGGAAATATTTCATCTCTTTGCACTTAGAAGTGTAAAAAAAGAACAATACTAAACATATTATTCGAAAGGTCTGGGAGATGTGAAAATAATAATAGTAATTATAAAAGTACAAATTATTGTGGCAGTCGTCTATTTATACCTAGTAAATCTGTGGTACAGCATGAGTGTTTTACCTGGGTGGTTTTATTTAATCCTTACAACTACCCTGCGAAGTAGGTAATGTTGCCCCTCATTTTACAGGTAAGAAAACTGATGCTTAGAGAAAGTAAATAAAATCTTTACATTCTAGAGGTCATAATTGGAAGGGTAGAGTTTAAATATGCTCCTTCTTTTCCCAAAGTACACACTTTTGCGCGCTGTGCTGCTTCCTGGGAATTTTCTACTGGGATTCAGAGCAGTGGTGTGTGGTTCATAAATCCTGATTTGACATATACTTTTTTTAAAAAAATCGAGATATGAGTCATATGTCATAAACTTCATCCTTCTAACTGGTTTTAAGTACAAACACGCAGTTGTACCACCATCGTCACTGTCTAATCCCAGGATTGTTTTGTCGCCCCAAAGAGAAACCCACACCCATTAGCAGTTAGTCCCCATTTTCTCCTCCCCCTGTCCCTGAAAACTACTCATTTACTTTCCATCTCTATGGGTTCCCTGTTCCAGGCATTTCATGTAAAAGGAGTCATACAATATGTGGCCTTTTGTGTCTGGCTTTTTTCACTGTGCATAATGTTTTTAAAGTTCATCCATGGTATAGCATATTTAAGTCCTTCATTCCTTTTCACGGCCAAGCAATATTCCATTATATGGATAGACCAGTTTGGTTTATCCATTCATTCACTGACGGACATTTTTGTTGTTGCCATTTTTAAGCAATTGTGAGTATGCTGCTATGAACATTTGTGTATCAGTTTTTGTGTGGGCATATGCTTTCAGTTCTCTGGGTATATACCCAGGAGTGGAATTGCTGGATTGTATGTTAACTCTGTGTTTAGGTTTTTGAGGGACTTCCAGACTATTTTCCATTTTCCATTCCCACCAGCGGTTTCCTTCCTGTACTTGCCAATGCTTGTTATTGATTTACTATGCTCTTGTGATAAGGAATTCATTAAAGGGAAATCATCACATTCTCGAACACCTTTCAAAATAAGATGACTTTTAATTAAAAAAAAATGAGTGGGCTTCTGTATGCTTCTGCATGCTTCTGCAAAAACAACACTGAACTGGGCTTTTCTCTCATTAACATCATTTTCTGTCATTAACTGTAACCCGGCCATACGATCAAGCCCTTCAGAGTCTCAGCTGTGGGTTTGGGATAATAAAACCTGACTTGCCCTCCTGGTGGTTCTGGCATGAAGATAAAATCAGATAGCTAAGGCCTGAGAAAGCACTTTCACAAGGGAGTTGCCAAAAAGTTAATGAAATTTAAGCACCACTGCCCCTCTCTTGCATGGGCCCTTTCCAAGGCCCTGACGTCTGTCCACGCTGTGACCCATCTCCTCTGGTAGAGTGGCACTGTAGTGGCCAAGGACATGTTGAGTCAGAGCAGAAGGAAAGTTGAGCTGGGATCTACATGACTTGTTTCTAATGAGGTGGTGTATCTTTATTTATTCAACCACTAACTGTATCGCATCTGTTGCCTGTACTAAATGCTGGGAATACAGTTTTGAATAGAGTATTTGGAAATGTTAATACAGCTCTCTTGAACACCAACTGACAGAGCAGACTTAAAATAAGCAAAGATATAAAAGAATTAAATAACATGACTAATAAGCCTGAAAAGATAGACACATACCACACTTTATACCTGGCAAATAGAATATGCACCTGTGATCATATTGTATATTTATTAAAATTGGGCATGTTCTGGACCATAGAAAAAGATCCTGTTTATTCCCAAGAATCCATATCATGCACACTGTGTTCTGTGATTGCAATGCAATAAAGTTAAAAATCGGTAGCAATAAAGGAGTTAAACAAATTTCCATTGGCTGGAAACCAACATACAATAAAACACATAAAAAACAAAGACGGTCCCCCAAATCTTTGGGTTAAAGGTATCATCCTATGTCAAAAGTCATGAGGCACAGCCAAAGAAGTCATCAGAGGGAAAATTGTAGTTTTAAAGACATTTATCAGAAAGCAGGAGCACGTGAAGGAAAAGAAAGCATTCCATCACAATAGCTGGAAGAAGACAGTGGAGTAGACTCCGCCAGTGGGGACACAGAGAGTGCAGTGGAATTCATGCTCTGACTTACCCGTACCCGTGGTGCTGAGGGAGCTTTAACTGGAGGGGTGACTTGTGAGCTATGTGATGGGCTATGAGGAATCAGACTGACAGGAAGACCGGGACAAAGAGCAAGGGCACTGAGGTGAGAGGCGGCTAGTGGTGTGCCCAGCTGTGGTAAGGGTTCCTGTGGAGGAGGGGTCAGAGAGAGGGTCGGGGGGTCATGTCAGGCCACGGAAGCTTTATTGTGAAATCGATAAGGGGGGCCTACCATATACTTTTTAAATAAGAAGATGATAATGATTGGTATAGGGAAGTGGTTAAGAGTATGAGCTCTATGATCATACAGTTTGGGGGGTTTAAGCTGTGTGCTTATGGGCAAACCACTTCACCTCTGCAAGCCTGAATTTCTTCATCTGTAAGTGGACAGCAATAACGATTACCCACTAAATTTGTTTTATATAAAGCACTTAGCATAATACATGCCATACAATTAGGGTTTATCTGTTGTTCCTGCATAATTATTCATTGCACACACTTCCACCCTCAAAAGGATCTCCATCTGGCTCATTAATTATATGGTCGTACTGAATTGGCAGTCCTTGTGTCAACTCTGTGTGTGTGGGTATGCATGTGAGGGTTTTAGACAGATCCTTCTGAACGCATGCTGGAGGATGGATTTGAAAGACACTAGACTAGAGGCAGAGAGATCAGTTACAAGAGGAGCTGGAACCAGGCAGGTGAGAACTGACTGGAGAGTTTGGGCATTTTCAACATGTTGACTCTACGATGTCTGAGGGACTGCAATGTGGAGGAGTTCATTAGGGATCTAGACACTAGAATCTGAAGTTCAGCAAGAGGCCCGATCTGCAGACGGAGATTTGGGTCTGATCTGTACGTGTAAGCAAACAAAGTCACTCAAGGAGAGACATGAAAAGTGAGGAAAGGTGAAGGCTGAAGGCCAAGACCCCAGGAACACCGCTAGGTGGACATCCGTGAGGGATGCTGTTGCTGGGGAACTTGGGAAAGCCAGGAGAAATGAGGGTCACTGAAGCCAGGGAGGGCAGAGTCTCCACCCAATCAGCTGTCAGGGCCGTGGAGAGGTCAGAAGGGAGGAGCATGCAGAAGTGCCATTGGGTTTGCCATGGGAAAGTCGTGGCTTCTTTGGAAAGAAAAGTTCTGTGGAGTGTGAATGGCAGCTAAGGAGGAATGAAGAGTTAAGTTGTATTTATAAAATGTTCCCAGAATCAGAGGTTCAAATCCAATCCATAATAATTCTGATAATTATTTTTAGTTTTTAATTGTATCTCTCCATTACCATTTAGTCCCCTTATCCTCCCCCCACCACCCCTCAATCACCACACTGTTGTCCGTGTCCATGATAATTCTGATAATTAAAATAACCCACCAGAAAGTTATGGTATAATTCTCATGGCTGATGAATGAGCATCCATAGCTGTTATTTACTGTGCTCTGAGATTGTCCCGGGCACTCTGTCCCCATTGCTTTCTGTGATACAGTGACGGTATGAGGAATGTGCCCCTTTGACAATTGCAGAGAGTGAAGTTCAGAGGCCCTGACTGACCTGCTCAATATCCCTCCACCACTACTGAGTGACGGAGCAGTGAGTCGTGCTTCTCACTGACCCACCCCGAAGCCCATGTTCTTTCCTCTGAAACTCAACTCCAACCTCAGATCATCCTCCCCCTTTTAAGTATCTGAAAAACAGTAAAAAAACAACTACTACATAGTAACTGCGTTTAAAAATAAAAAATGCTGGAAGTTCACATAACTGTCAAAAAAGGCAATCATTTGTTTGTCACAGTGCAACCTGGGCACCCCAGAATTGTTAAAGTGACTTTTAAAAAAAACCATTGTGCTTTCTGGTGCTGAGAGGGAAGAGTGGAGAGTGACCTGTCTTTCTGATCTGAGCGAGCCCTGCTTTAGGGAGACAAGAAAACTTTGTATATTTCAGTCCCAGGAAAGGGGGGGGGGCTTGTCCCTGAGTTAAATAGCAAGTTTCATCTTAGCCTACAAGAATGAAATGTCTTTTCATGTCTTCATGGATACCTGAGGCTCTGCCAAAACCCATGAGTGAGAAACCAGACCCGGCTCTCCCTGGCTGGTCTGCACCCACCCCCGCCAAATATGAGGCTCTATCAGGGGTGTGAGTGCACCCTGTCCGCATGGCTCCGCATGCGTGCTATGCTTTATATTACAGGCATGCTATATACATGGCCTTTCATAGGTATGGAACATTTCATGATGCATTCCACACTGCACGGCTTAAAAAATGTAGACAAATAAAACGAAGGCTAATACTTTTCAAAAGGAAAGGAAAAACATTTCTGAATGGAGGACTAACTAAATAAAACAGGGTAATACAATTTGTGGAATACTATACAGTTAAAAGAGTGGACTAGATCTATTTGACTCAATGGAAGCTCAAAAAGATATGATTAAGGTATGAAAATTGCACATTGCAAAATGACATGCACAGCATGATAATTATCAAAGTGGAAAAATAGTAAATAACTGGGGCTTCCTGCCAAGATGGAAATGAGGGTAGATCCGCTTCGTTTCCTTGCACAACCAAAAGAAGGATAACAACCAATTTAAAAACAAAAAACAACCAGAACTGCTAGAAAATCAAACGATATGGAAGTACAACCACCAAGGAGAAACATTCATCTAGACTGGTAGGAGGAGTGGAGACGGACAGCCAGGGTGGAGAGGATATGTGGCAAGGAAGTGGACCAGGCAGGCGAGGCGGTGGCTGGCAGACTGGCAGTCCCACATTTGCATGCGGATAAGTTGGGAGGAACAACTGGGAACGAGACAGACCATGCAATCCAGGGTTCTAGTATGGGAAACTAAAACCTCAAAACCTCTGGCTATAAAGAACCTGTGGGGGTTGTGATGGTGGGAGAAACTCCCAGTCTCACAGGAGAGACTGTTGGAGCTCTAGGGGGGCTCTAGGACATACACAAGCCCACCCCTGCAGGAATCAGCACCTGAAACGGCACAATTCACTTGTGGGAAGCAAGGGATGTGACTGAAAGTGGGGCCAGAGCTGAGCAAGAGGCATTGTTCTCTCTCGGACCCCTTCCCCACATACAGCGCCACAATGCAGCGACATGGGTTACCCTGCCCTGGCGAATACCTAAGGTTCTGCCCCTTACAACATAACAGGTGTGCTGAGACAAAGAAATGTGGCCCAAATGAAAGAACAGATCAAAGCTCTAGAAAAAGAACTAAGCAATGAGGAGGTAGCCAATCTATCAGAGGCAGAGTTCTGGACACTGGTAATCAGGATGCTCATAGAAATGATTGAGTATGGCCACAAAATGAAGGAAGAAGCGAAGGCTATACAAAGTGAAATTAAGAAAAATATACAGGGAACCAACAGTGAAGGGAAGAAAACCAGGACTCAAATCAATGATTTGGAACAAAAGGAAGAAATACACATTCAGCTGGAACAGAATGAAGAAACAAGAATTTGAAAAAATGAGGAGAGGCTAAGGAACCTGTGGGACAAATTTAAATGTCACAACAACCTAATCATAGGGGTTCCAGAAGGAGAAGAAGAGCAAGAAATTAAAAACTTATTTGAAAACATAATTAAGGAAAACTTCCCCAATCTGGTGAAGGAAATAGACATGCAAGTCCAGGAAGCTCAGAGAGTGCCAAAGAAGTTGGATCCAAGGAGAAACATACCAAGATATATCATAATTACATTACCCAAGATGAAAGATAAGGAGAGAATCTTAAAAGCAGAAAGAAAAAAGGAGAGAGTTACCTACAAAGGAGTTCCCATAAGACTATCAGCTGATTTCTCAAAAGAAAATTTACAGGCAACAAGGTACTGGCAAGAAGTATACAAAATGATGAAAAGCAAGGACCTACATCCAAGATTACCCTATCCAGAAATTTATCATTTAGAATGGAAGGGCAGATAAAGTGCTTCCCAGATAAGGTCAAGTTAAAGGAGTTCATCATCACCAAGCCCTTATTATATGAAATATTAAAGGGACTCATCTAAGAAAAAGAAGAAGATAAAAAATACAAACAGTAGAATGACATCAAACTCACAACTATCAACAACTGAACCTAAAAAAAACAAAAACAAAAACAAACTAAGCAAACAACTAGAACAGGAACAGATTCACAGAAATGGAGATCACATGGAGGGTTATCAGTGGGGAGGGGAAGGGGGGGAAATGGGGAAAAAAGGTACAAGGAATAAGAAGCATAATTGGTAGGCACAAAATAGACAGGGGGAGGCTAAGTATAAGAAATGGAGAAGCCAAAGAACTTATATGTACAACCCAAGGACATGAACCAAGGCGGGAAATGCTGGATGAGAGGGTTGCAGGGCAGAGGGGGATAAAGAGGAGAAAGCAATGGGATGACTGTGATAGCATGATCAATAAAATACACTTAAAAATAAAAATAGTAAATAACCTATAGATTTTCAGCGGACAGAGTCATATGTAAAAAGATGTATTAAGGACGCTATACCAATCCTGTAATTGTGGTTACTTTGGTGGCTGGGAGGTGATGGCTGTGCTGGAGGGTCTAGGATTAGTGGACGATGAGGAGGACTTCAGCTTGATCTGTCTTGTTCAAAAGTGTGCTCTGAGGATCCCTAAGAGTACCTATGACCCCTTTGGGGGGTCTTAATGTTATTAGAAAAATAGGGAGTCAACCTATTTTTCTAATAACATTAAGGTGTTATTTGCCTTTCTCATGAAGTATGCATGAAGTATCTTTGCTGCATTCTGAGGTATGATGGTTGTCTTGAGTAAAAACACTGGTGGGTTTGAGTTGAAAGCTCAATTAATCACTTTTTAAAATGAAATATCAACCCTGGCTGTTTTGATTCCCAGTCAGGGCACATGCCTGGATTGCGGGCCAGGTCCCCAGTTGAGAGTGTGTGAGAGGCAACTGATTGATGTTTCTCTCCCTCTCTTTCTCCCTCTATTCCCCTCTGTCTAAAAAGTAAATTAATAAAATCTTAAAAAAATGAAATATAATTTTTATTTAAAAGGATGATTGATGGACAAACTGTGGTTATTCAGAATAGGCCATTTGGCAGATATTTCCCTGAAAATGAACAAAATGAACCTGCCCCTTCCAGTAAAACAGCTGACAGCGTTTGTTACTGGTGATCAAAATACAAATTTTCAAGCAACAATTAGAATTTTGCAAGACTGTTTTCTGTCACCATGAGCTTGACAGTCTAATACTTAATAAGTTTTCCGATGAGACAGGTAGTGATAATAACAAACGGATTTTTTGATATCATATAAAAAAATGAGCCAACGTTCGCAAGATCTGCATAAGCCAGTGAACCAACATTTCTGAAAAGACTGATGCATTTTGTCACAAAATCATTTTATTCTTTGATTGTCCTGCTTGTGCATGTCTAAAGAATTGTTTGCTGTGGTGTGCTATCTTATAAGAAACCTAGCTTGTTAGAACTAAAGTTATCCAGGAGTCGGGCAGCAATTCACAGCACACGTGGCTCCAAAGAACTTTTACTTACTTTTTTATCCCAGTTATATTATATTTTATCTTCCTTTTGTCCCACTTCCTTTATTTCTCATTTCTTTCTTCTTTCCCAAGACCCCAAGCCAAAATGACAAATGCAGCTAATAGTTGTTCCTGTTGCTCATGGGTAGGGGTGTGTGTGTGTGTGTGTGTGTGTGTGTGTGTGGAATGTGGCGGTTGGGGGTATCAAGTAATGACTTTTTATTTTTTCCCTCATATGTTGGCGTTAATACAACCCCTTTCCTCTGTTCTACTATTAAGAGAGAAACTTGCAGGTCAGAGAGAAGAAATCTGAGCATGAAGCCTTTGTCCCAAATGTCCTGGGCAGAGGCATTTGATACACTCTGTAGATCTTTTAAAATAAGGAAGAAAAGAGGCAAATGTATCTCTAGAAAAGTAGGGCCAAGGTTATTACTTCTCAAGGAATGTGGCCGGTGTCAAAGTAGCAGGAGAACACACGTCCTTCTTCCAGCCTGGCTGGGAGTCCTTGAGTTGCTGTGGTTGCCAAGTCACGCTAGCCTTGTGGGTGTGCTGAGAACACAGGCCACAGCATGGCCGATGAGAGAGTATGAATGCAACGGAAATACCCACTCTTACCCCGCCTCCTCCTAACTCAGAGCTACAGCCCACCGTGTCTTCTCTCCCCAAGGGGAGTCAGCAGAAGTGTGTGAGCTTGAGTTCATCGTTCTGAGCCTATCATGGGTGTGGTTTGGGCCCAAGCAAGGCAAAGTCACCCTCCCTGGTTTGGGTCCCATGTCTGATGTGACATCTCCCACCACTTCTCGGGGCCTGTTGTGTGCCCCTGTGGCATTTTATCTGCAACAATTAGTATCGGTTGAACACTCACTGTGCACCTAGAGTGCTTATTATCTTATTTAATCTTACAACAATCCTGTAAAGTTATCATCCTGTGGCAGGGACTAGCTGGCTCCCCGTTGTGGGCATGCAGACAAACTCCATTTCCCAAACAGACAGCTTTGATTGAGTTTTGGGTACCTCCAGTCCTCCCTACATGCTCCTCCTGCATCTCTGTCCCTCCTTGCTCTCTCCTCCTCCTCTGTCTTTGAAGACAAGCATGATGATGTTGGAACAGCAAGATGAAGCAGTCTGGATTTTGAGTCACACTTTGGAAGACAGCTGCTGTTCAGTAAACTTTTTAAAAATCCCTCATCCAAGGACATTGGTTTTTCATTGCTTTTAGAGAGAGAGGAAGGAAGAGAGAGAAACATCGACTGGTTGTACCCTGTATGTGCCTGGACCAGGGACTGTATGTGCCCAGACTGGGGATTGAACCTGCAGCCTTTCGGTTACAGGATGACACTCCAACCAACTGAGCCACACCGACCAGGGTTGTTCAGTAAACTTTTATTGTGCTAAGCCAATGAGGTTTTGGGAATTTACTTGTGGTAGCAACTTGTGGTACTCACATTAATACTCATCCTCATTTTAGGGGTGAAAAAACTGAGCCTTGAAGTATTTTAGTTGCTTGAAGTCTCACAACTAATAAATAGATCTGTGTAAGCTTGAGTTGTGTATTTCCTTGGGTATAAAGCGTCAAGAATCTCATTCAGGCAGTGGTGGGAAGTGTGTGTGTGTGTGAGTGAGTGTGTTACAGTCCCAGCAGTGTTCATGGGCTTTCAGGTCCCCAAAGTCTCTCTCAGTTGAAAGCAGGAATGAGAAATGTGAGTTTTGGGGACCATACGTACGTTAGCCAAGGGGTCGAGGGCCATGCCATGTACTTCTGCTTCAGGGCATTGCTGAGCACGAGGCAGTCAACCCCAAAGCGACTGAAACTTCATCCGCAGTGTGGCTGCTGCTGTGTGGCTCCCTGACAAGATCCCGGCACTCAAGTGGCTAAGGATGACGCTGAATGTAACTCTGTAAGATGCCAGCCTTTCCCAGGGATATCGATTCCGGGAGGCTGGCAGGATGTGGAAGGGGAACAATCTCAGGCCGGCTTACCTTGCTCAGGGTGTCCCCCCTCCCACCCTGTCATGTGAATTTCCACTGGAGGAGGCAGGAAACAAGCCATGCGCCTGCGCCCCTGCTCCACTTCTGAGCCAAGCTGCCAAGGGCTGGTTTAGTTTTTTTCTCATAACTGCACCAGTGGAAGTTATGAGAATCGTGCAGTCGCAGGTTTGCGATGCCTGGGCAGTGGTGGGGTTGGTGTCTGTCCAAGCACACGTCCATCTGTGGTTTGCATTGGGTTGGCCACAAAGTTCGTTCGTTTTTTCTGTACGATGGCCCTAGCAGCGCTTCATTGTCTTTAACTTCATTTGAAACAATTGTGTTAGATTGTATGGTGACAGCCGTCATGTCAATGCACTTTTAAAAAAAGTATCAAAATTGGTGAATTTTTGCGTGGCTATTTTAATACTGAAGATGGAAGAAGATATGGACATTTTTAGGATATTGTGCTTTATTATTTCAAGAAGGGTAAAATGCAGCTGAAACACAAAAAAAGATTTGTGCAGTGTATAGAGAAGGTGCTGTGACTGATTGAAAGTGTCAAAAGTGGTTTGTGAAGTTTCTTGGTACTATTGACATTTTGGCCAAATAATTCTCTGCTGTGGGGCTGTCTTATGCGCTGGAAGGTGTTTAGCAGCAGCCCTGGCCTCTACCTACTAGAAACCAAGAGTGGGAGGAAGCTGACATACTCAAAATATCCAAATCAATAAAGTTATTGATTGAAAATGAAAAATGTGTCTCTTATTTTATGGAAAAAACATAACGGACTTTTTGGTCCACCCAATAGGGTCAGTGACTATTAGAATATTGCTGCTCAAAAGAAGCGTAGCGACTAGTTGGTCTGAAAACCTTATTTTAGGGACTTCTTAGTTTTCTAACAGGCCATAAAGAAGCGACTTGATAAAGGTCACATAACTTGCAAGTGGCACATTTGAGCCCCTATTGTATGCTCAGCATTATCTCATTGTTGCAGGATCGTGTTCCCAAGGAAACAGACTCTAAGACTCTAAGGCTTTTGTGCAGAAATTCATTGCATTGGTGCCCTTGGAAACACACCCAAGGGAGTGTGTCGGGGAGTGAAAGACTGGGCAGGGGAGGGGTGGAGCTGTGATTTAGTGACACCAAGGCCCCAGCTGATCCCAGGGCGGGGAACTGAAACTGGGTGGCCCTTCAGCTTCGTTCCAGTTTGGGGCAAGTGGACTGAGACTTTGTACCCCCACCCAGACCTGCCATTGCTTGTGGGCTACTCCCGGAGAGGGGTCGTGACCTTGGGTAAAGTGGCTCCCTTTGGCAGGGGGCAGTTTCCGAGGAGTGGCTGTGCCCTGAGCTGGGGGAGTGAGTGTCCCAGTCCCAGGTCCTAGAGGGGACCTGGATGGAAGACCACAGCATTTGCCACACTCGTTGGCTTATCCTCACTGTCATGCTGAGGGCTAGGAAGATGGAAAGGGAAACTCAGGGAAATGATGTCACCGAGGTCACATAGCCACTAAATGAATTAGAAAAATTTAGGTCTCTGGTCTCAGACTTGTACTTTGAAGGCTCAGAGTGGTGGGAAGGCACACCGGAGAGGACAGAACCAGGCTGATCTCCAGACTGGCGGGCTTCCAGTTTAGGGATGTGGCTGAGTGGCATGCCTGTCCAGCACTGGGTTGACCCCCGAAGTGTATACTGGAGGGAGAGAGAAGAGCCGGTGGGGTCAGGGCAGGGCGTGGAAGGACTTGGCGGCAGAGGCAAAGGATGAGAGGGGAGAACTCGGTCCTGCATTCCAGAAAGCCTGGTCTCCCAGGAGGAGCTGAGAAAGGCCTGTGCCCACTGAGGAAGACCTCTCTCCTTGCTGGCAGGGCCTTGGGAGCAGCTGTGGGTGAGGTGGAGAGGAGGGCCCCTCCCAGTAGTTCCCGAGACCTGGAGGAGGACACCCCTTCTATAACCAGCAGAAGCCCCGCACCTCCAAAGACTGTAAATACTCTCAATGTTTAGTGATACATGAGCAAGTGGTCCTAGCACCTGGGAGGCATATATTCTACCAGGAAAAAATTGCGAAAAATGTGAAAATGGACAAAAAAAGACTAGTGGGTGCCTTGTCTCATGGTCCCTCCCTGGGTTCCTGCACCTTTGATTGCCTCTGAGTGTTCTTGTAACTCTGTCATTTGAAGAAAACTGAGAGTAATGCAAATGATTCTTGCTCACAGAAATGCTCATGACTTTTGTCCAGTGGAGATGCAGCTGGTTATTGCACTGTGGATGTTGACTAGTTTTGCATTTACTTGTAAATTCTTTTCAGCCTTGTGTTTTTCGAATGCTCCTTTGGCTGGTTGGAACACCTTACTGGTTCTCCTCTTAATGAGTTATATAAATCTTTGACACATGCCCATTAAAAAAATACAAAGGAAAAATAAATTCAAGTTCCAGTTGTATTGCTGTAACACCAGGAAAGTTGAGCTGTGTTCTGCCGAGACCTCTTGAGATGGCAGGAGGGGCCTTTACTGAGGACTTGACAGGGACTCTGCGCCTTCTCGTCAACCAGAGAAGCTCTATTGCTTTTCTCTTTTTTCCCACAGAAGGCATCTGTATGAGGTTCAGTGGAACCAAAGAATTATGGGTCGAATTGTGTCTCCTCCCAAAAGATGCTCAAGTCCTAATGCCCAGCACCTGTGAAGGCTGCAGAAGTCCAGCTTTACTGCAACCTCTTAGGGGGTTGGGTAGCTCCGAAGGAGGGGCGACAAGGCACAATGAACAAGTCTAGACACTTTCTCTCTGAAGCTCTGGAGGCCCAGGCAGGAGTCTTTTCTCTGTCCCACTGACTGAACTACTACAGCAAAATTTCCTTTATTTTTAAAAGGTTTCTTTTTACAATCAGTAGAGACAACTACAAATCATTAACAGCCCTAAAAGGTTGACATGCAAGAGTACTTTAATTTTCACCTAGGCTTAAACAAATGGATGCTATGATAAGGAGGTTTGCTAATCTACCTTTTAGCCAAGAAACGGTATTAAACTACAAAACTCTAGGTCCTAGTTAATGGCTAACCATATATTTTCAAAGTCTTAAATCTCTCTGAGTTAAAGATGTATGCAGAGGTTGCTCTTTGTCCTTTGAGACTTAAAGAAAACGTCACGTAGGCAAAGACATTCTTAACCATTAGCCACATTCGTCAGGGCTTAGATGTTTGGCTGCCTATCAGGCGACAGGAAGGTTTTATTTACATTTTTCTGAGATGTGAATCTATTATTTGTTTAACCTTTTACTAAAATCTACTATTTTCAGCTAAAAGCTTTCTAACTTTTCTATCTATCTGGTTTCTAGTAATAAAACATTCCTGCTCAGTAGTAAATTTCTGGCTTTGGAAAGAACTGTTTAGATATTTCTTAGTAAATGGCTTCTCTAGCAATTAGCAGTTGCTTCTGCTTTTAGTGTTCAGGTTGCTGGTTTGCTAAATGGCTTAATCCCTTTCCTTAACCCTTTTAGGTGGGCGAACAGGCCTTTGTTTTTCAGAGGTCAATGAGTATTTCCACAGGCACATCATGCAAGCCATAAGCTAGATTTGGGGTGAACTGCCCCTGGTCGCCTGCCGCTGTGCAGCGGAGTCCTGCCCATATCCCCGACCCTGCCGAGAAATGGGTGGGGCTTGGTCCTCCACAAACCAGTGCTCATGGATCTGGTGTAAGCTGGCCTGCAACAGAAGGCGGCCTTAGTTGGGACCAGGGTGTTTGCACATAGTCCAGGTAGGATGAGGTCATGAGGGTGGGTCCAATCCAATATGACTGTGTCCTTAGAAAAAGTGGACGTTTGGACAGAGATAGACACACACACATAGACACAGGGAGAATGCCACGTGAAGAAGAAGGCAGAGATTGGGAAGATACATTTACAAGCCAAGGAATGTGAGAAATGGCCTGCAAACCACCAGGAGCTGGGTGAGAGATAGGAACAGATTCTCCCTCACAGCCCTTAGAACAAAACCACCTGTCCACACCTTGATCTTGGACTTCTGGCTTCCAGAACTGTAAGAGGCAGTGCACTTCTGTTGTGTAACCCACCCAGTTTGTGGTACTTTCTTAAGGCAGCCCTAGGAAACCAATACATAAGGCTCCTATAGCTATATGCAATGTAAACTGCCGGATTTCGGCTTGCTACCCTTTCTTCAACAGGAGAAGTGGAATTGGGACTGGAGAGTGTCACAGGGCCTTCAGTACCTCAAAGACAGATACCATGCAAGTGGGGTGCCACTTCATCCTTTTGGTTATAAAACCCTCCAGGAAAATATGAAATCCAAAATAGCATGCCCAGCTGCAGCTTGACATTGTATAATTACAGCTCTTCTGTTTGTTGTAGGCAAAAGAAGAGGGTTTGTTTCTACCCTCACTGTGTCTTAACAGAAGGAGCAGATTGTTGCCCGAATGGCACCCAGTTACTGTGTCCTCAATTTCCCAATCAGAGCCGACAGAGATTGCACTGATTGAAGCTGTCTCCCCAGCCTCATGGCCTCCGACAGGCTCCCATAGCAATTACTAAGGTTTCCAAGTAGGGCCTACTTCTCCATGCCTCTGCACACTCTCAGGGCAGGCAGGCGTGGTTTGGACTGCGGTGAGGTCTTGGCTTTTCCCACAGCATATACTACAATAAACACTGATTGGTCTTCAACATTATTTTCCTTGGTTTATCCCATTTTTCATCAGGAATACGAATACCCAAGGGGACACACCAGGGCTTAAAGGAAGAGTGACCAGGGGATCCCTGGCTGTTCTCTAGGATGCCGGGGGCAGTGAGGAGATGGTGAGTAGTTGGCGAACCTGGGAAGTCAGCCTCATCATTCTCTTAGGCTGAAGAGTTAGCCACTGGTCAGTTTCCTCTCTGCTTCCTGATCCATTGGATGCCTGTCATTACCTGCATTTCCCTAGAATGATTAACAGTTGACTCCAAAGGAGATCTCATCAGTTGTTTTCCTGCAAGAGTTCAATTCAATGCCTGAAGCTGGATGATGGGGAAGGTAACAGAGGTGATGCAGGAATAGCAAATCATGCTTCTGTTTTTGCATCTTTCTTGCTTGCTACAATGCACTTGCCTTATGGGGTACAGCTTCCCTGTGATGATTGTATCTTATCCCTAACTTCTGTCTCAGTGTCCCCCCATAGTCCTCTCTTTAGGCTGAGACTTTCTGCTCCATGTTTGGGACCTAGCATACTCCTTCCATAGGAGGAAAAAAAAACACTGAGTTCCATGTTGTGACCTGGAGTTAATGGAGTTTCCTTTGGGTGTCCCAGGGTATGTCTCTTGTCAGTTCCTTCATTGAATTGTCAGTTCTTTTGCCACCTCTAATCTGTGCCCATGAGCTTTCCTCCTGCCTTCGGAGGAGTCTTGTGGTCCCTTGGGCCCATGAGATTTTATAAAGTGGCTCCTCACCCCTGCTGTGGCTGTGAGCGCCCACAGGGGGTGCTAGTGTCTGCAGCAAGGGGTCAGTCTTCTAAGGCTGCCCAAACCACCAACTTCTGAGGTGCTCCTGGTGTTGTCATCGCACTGCCTGGTGTCATCACTTCTGGGCAGGATTAGAGCCACTACATGCCAGTTTTCATCACTGGTCTAGTTTTTAGTTCAGGTTTAAGCTACAAAGAAAATCTGTGCTGGGCCGGCTCAGCCCTTACCCCACCCCAAGGCCAGTGCCAGCGCACAGGGATGGAGCCTTGGGTATGGAGTCCTGTGACCTCAGGGATGTGATGGGCTGAGGTGACAGAGTGACGGCTCCATTGTAGAGCTGTCTCCATGAGGTGTCTGCTCTTCTCATCACCAAAGAGATAATATATAAGTTATTTGCTTTTCCTGGCACAAGGCAGAAACTCTTCCTTGAGCCATTCTGATACACAGACTTAATGGTGCCAGTGGCTTTGTGGCTGAGTAAATGTTTATTCAAAAAAAAAAAAAAATCGCAAGGCCAAGTATGCCTAGTTAATTGTGTTCTCAGAGCAGGAAGTTCATTGTGTTTCTCCTGTTCACTAGGAAGAAGCTCCCAGGACAGACAAGCCTATCTCTAAGTGAATCTAGGAGAAGCAACAGGCTAGACTGGCGGAGCCAAGATCACAGTGAAAGAATCTGCCGGCCAGGGCCTCGTGGGTTTTTGTTTTGTTTTGTTTTTATTTTTGTTGGCCAGGCAGTGGGGAGGATACTCTGAATTTTTTTTTTTCATTTGTTAAAAACCATTTCTAACCCTTGACTTAACTGATCCTTGTGTTTCAGTTACAAGTAAAGGTTGTCCAAGAAGGTGGAGGTTGTCTAGGTCTATAGATTTCTGTCTAAAATGAAGTCCAGCCTGCAGGGAACATGGGCCCTGGTGTTTGCTCACCTTGGTTGGCCCTTGGGGCTATCAATAGAGCCTCATCCCAAAAGGAAGCTCAGGGTGTTGCTAATGTGTCGCAGTCAGGATCCTTTCAGAAGACAGGAATCGCACCTGCATTTTATTTTTCTTTTAAATACCATGGATGAGGCCCATGGGTGGGACCTGGTGCTGGTGGGTGGGGTGTGGGGTTTCCTAGGAACAGAAGGAGGGCATGGCTGGAGCCCTCGGGTGCACTTTGGGTGGCTTTGGGTGGGTGGACAGCAAAACTAGAAAGAGGGAGCTCAAAGAGAAATCATTTCTCCAAGGAACTGACTAATTAGAGGTGACTTAAGAAAGGGAGGAAAGCCCTGGCTGGGTAGCTCAGTGGGTTAGAGAATTGTCCCCATATGCCAAGGTTGCAGGTTTGATTGATCCACAGTCAGGGCACAGACAAGGACCAACAAATGAATGCATAACTAAGTGGAACAAAAAGCTATCTCTCTCTCAAATCAATGCATTTTAAAAAAAATTAAGAAAAAGGGAGCAGGCATTAAAGACCTTGTGGCAGAACTGCTTTATAGTCTCTGTGGAGAAAATCAACGAAATTTTAGAGTGGGTTTCTCAGTACACGACCTCTACCAGGTGTGGTGGTGGCTTTGCCTGGGGCAGGGGGCAGGGGACCGGGGGCAGGGTGCAGGGGAAGCTTTCATAGAGACAGGAGGAAGAGAAAGGCAGTTCACTCAGCGGGTCACAGGCCTGCTGGGGAGCAGCTCTGATGGACCCTGTGGAAGTTTTTCCAGAACAGGAAACTGACTCAGAGAAAACTAATACTTAGGTGTTGAGCTCGTGGGCTCAATAAAGGAGGAAGAGCCTGATAAACACAATAAGTTGATAGAAGCAGCAGCAGTGGGGCAGGTGTGAGACTAGAAGCTAAATCAATGGCAGTTATCAGTGAAATGGGATCAGGGAGGAAGCCCTGGAGGAAGGGCAGAGAACACTGGACCACACGTGGGAGGAGGCTGGGGACAGGAAGCTTGGGAGGAAGGGATCCTGGTTTGCATAAAAGAAGGAGAGAGTGATACGTCCACAGCTTGGCCCCAAGGCCATAGACAGAGAAGGCAGAATGATTCCGATCTCTTCTTTCATCCTCTCTCTCAAAGATATGGTCTTCACTCTGGAAATGGTAGATCACAAAGTGTGTGAAAAGGGAATTGCAACCTTCTCGCTGTAAGGAAATAGTGAGAGCCAGGCCCTGATGAGTTATATCCAAAGATTAAGGAGCTAGAACTATATGAAGCTGTTGTCAATAACCTGTGAGTAGTTGTAGAAAATTGGGGCTGTCCTGCAGGTTGGAGGTGGGTTGTCTTAGTCCGTTTGGGCTGCTGTAATCAAATACCATAGGCTGGGAGGTTTATAAGCAGAAAACATTTATTGTCTACAGTTCTGGAGTTTGGGAATCCAAGGTTAAGGTGCCAGCAGGTTCGGTGTCTGGTGAGGAACTGAGTTCTGGTTTACAGATGGCCGTCTTCCCACGGTGTCCTCACATGGAGGAAGGGGACAAGGATGCTCTCTGGGGTGTCTTTTATAAGGATGCTACCCTCATGACCTAAGCAGCTCCCAAAGGCCCCAACTCCAAATACCCTCACATTGGGGTTTAGGGTTTCCACACAGAATTTTGGGGGAATGCATACACATTCAATAGCATGAGCTAACACACTTTTTAACAGAGCCATACTAGGCCATACAGAGCCTTTTTGTGAATTAGCAAAAGACACCTCTTCCTTAAAATACTTTTTCCCTCTGTTGGAAAATTATTATAACATGCTTCTTAAAGAATGGGACACTTCACAGCCTGTGCCAGAACAAAGTTTACAATATTTACTACTCAAATCTAAAATATTTTCCATGGATACATGGTCCTTCCTTATAAGTGACACTCTTAAGTAATGTATTACCTGCACAGTTTCCATGACAGAAACTATGGAACTGGAGCACAATATGATTCTTGGAAAAACAGAAGGACACTCAGCTATCCTACTGGAGAACATTTAGAAAATAATGGAGTGATCAGTAGGACTCATTCAGAATGTGGATTAATGGAGAAGAGTGAACTGGGAGAGAGATTTGTAGGGCAGACTATAGTGTTCTGGTCTGTTTAGAAATTTCTAGATGGCATGTGCCTCACATTTTCAGATGTGATGCTTGGAGGAACTAGGAACATAGAAAAGTTGGGTAAGAATCAGAGAGCCCAAAATGTTGATAGAGCAAAATAACAGACTAGTTTGTTAAAGTTATATTTAATAGGAAGAACTTGTGGATCTCAACTCTTGAGTGAGAAAACAATGCTGCAGCTATAAGACAAGGAAAAATGTAGTTTAAGGGAAACATGAATGGAAAAGAAAATTTCTGTTGCCAGGGATCTCAACATTAATAACCGGTGAAAAGCGACTTCTACAAAAGTTTTTGGGGGCCTATGCCATGTGAGTAAAATGATTAGAATGACAAAGATTTGGGTTCTTTTCTGCTTTTTTTTTTTCAGCCCAGACCAGGATTTTACATTTGGTTCTAGCTTCCACACGTGACTAGAGGGAGAGAGAACTCCGCTGGAATAAATTCCAGTGTTTGTCTAGGAAATTATGTTGTTTGTGTAGCAATCTAAGGAATGGGAGGCATTCGCTGGGGTAACAGGAAGAATGAGAGAAAAAAATTACTTGCCATTTATGACTTTCCCATTGAATGGTAATGGTTAAACACACTTTTATTTGCTGAAAGCAAAGTCTTTCTTGGGATAATAACCTTTGGCTTTCTGGTATTCCAAGAGAAAGCTAGAGACCAAATAAGGGCAGCCAAGAGGAAAGAGTTTTGGAAGAACGCACGAGTTGGATGGGGTACTGCGGGCTGTGAAATCCTCCTCCGCCACATCAACACAGCCTTTGGTTCACTTTGCTCGCTCTTGCCGTGGGAGGGATCTATGGCAGCAGGCAGGGATGAAGTGCCGAGTCCTGCTTCAAGGTGGGCTAGGTCGCCCTGGAAAAGAAAGGTAATGGTTTCAAAGGCGGTAAACTGGAAAAATTAATAGCAATTGCTCTCTTAAATCTCTAACAATGGTTCTCCATCCCCTTTGTTATGCCATTTATTTGTGGAAGAAATATGGTCATTTCTCCTGCAGAATTTCTTACATTCTGGATTCGGCTAGTTGTTTCTTGTGGTGTTTAACTTGTTTTTCTGTCCCTGTATCTCTATGTTTTCTATAGATTAGTAGTTATGCCTAGTGACTCAATTAGATTCAGGTTCAATTATTTTGGCAAGAAAATTAATAGGTTTTGCTAAATATTTCCTATGACACGCAATGTCCCATTTCCCCAATTTTTGTGTGATGCTCAGATGATCAGTGGGTTAAAGAGTTGTCAGCCTGATTGATCCCTTATGGACTTTCTCATTGATTCAACAATTTAGCATCCAACAATAATATTGTCTAGATTCATTGTTTCATTAGATATTGTAAAGTTCTATATCTACTTCTATCATTCTTTCTGCACATAGTATCTGGAATTTCTTTACAAATAACAACTTGAAATACAGTTTATACTAGAAAAGCAGGCTAAATGCTTGGTTTTCACTTTTTATTAACTTTCAGAAAAGTAAGTTGATGCCCTAGGACCTCCAAAAGTGACCAATGATTATTATTAATTTTTAAAATGAGAGCATAACCTGAGTAGCACCCTCAGGTGGTTTTCTTGTTCTTTTAATTCTTGACAAACATTCCGTGGGTGGTTTGACCTTTATTCACCACGTTTTTACTGCTATTCCTTCATGAAGTAGTTCTGGGTAGGGTAGCCGATGGTTGAAGCGGTTTATCAGGGTGGCTAAGTGGGCTGGCCTTGGAGTCCGGTAGATACAGGTGCAAATCCTGGCTGCACCACTTAGCAGGTGCATGACCTGAGCAGCTGTGTGATCTTAGCCATATCATCAAACTTTTCTAAGCCTCAGTTTCTCTTCTGTAAAAAAATAGGGTGCTAATATTTGCTTAGAGTCTTTTTGTGAGTGTTAAATGTGTGTAAGACGCTTAACACAGGGCCTGGCAGGTAGTAAGGGTGGGGGAAATGGAGTTGTTTTTATAAGAAGCTTCTCGAAACAGGCTTTTGCCTCACTGATCCATCCAGGCACAGGGGGTCCCTGCCCAACGCCAGTACTTCCTCCCTGCCCTCCCATGGGACTCCGCTTGCTCAATCCTGCTTCTGTAACTTTATTCATCAGAGGGTTAGACAGCTGGGCCCTTTCCACCTGTCTTAAAGACAACTCGCTGCTCTCTTACTGTGCTCACAGATGGCGTCTCTTGACGGCGAAGTTATTTATCATATACTTACCTTTCTTTAAACACAGAAGTTTTGAAAAGTGCTTCTCATGGTGCATTTTCTCCTCCTGACTCTGTCTCCATCCTTTTACCCCGCTCTAGCCAGGAGACCCTGTGCACGATATCAGTGAGCTTCCTTGCCCTCGGGCGTCTGGTTGAGTTTGGCTAATGGGAGTCACCGGCAGGGGACTTGGAGTGAGGCTCCAGTTTTCTTCTGGTAGCTCCCTCCCTGTCTTGTCCTTGTGGATTGGCTGCCACCCCTACTGCTGGCGCAGCACCTGTCCCTGTCTGGAAGCCCTCTCCAAATGCTCTGTTTCTGCCGTGTGCTAGTTCTCCATCAGGTAACAGCTTCCCAGCATGCCAAGCCACCAGACGGTGCATCAGCCATGGTTGCCTTTCCTAAGTATTCCCCTTGACTTTTTAAATAGTACCTTTAGTAAACTCTGCTTAAATCTCCCAATATAGGTGCTGCCACCTGTGTCCTGCCGAGGGGTGGGCACAAAAAATTGTTTATGGCCCTGGCTGGTGTGGCTCAGTGGATTGAGCGCAGACCTGTGACCCATTGTCACCAGTTCGATTCCCAGTCAGGACACATGCCTGGGTTGTGGGCCAGGTCCCCAGTAAGGGGCGTGCGAGAGGCAACCACATAGTGATGTTTCTCTCCCTCTCTCCCTCCCTTCCCCTCTGTAAAAAAAACAAAACAAAACCAAACTTGTTTATGTTAGTGTAAGATGAGAAACAAGCTAAACTAATCATAAATTATAGGGCATTAGTTGACCAAATTATGAGATACAATATGCAGGTTTTGAAATTCTGAATTCAAGTTTTTTTAAATAATATTTAATGACAAATGAAAGTGTTCAGGGTATCATATTCAAGATTACCTGATTTTGTAAAATAAAGTGTGTCTGTATGTGAGCACACAGAAAAAGGCTAGAACTTAACATAAGTTCTGTATAGGTTGTGGTGGAGTTTCACCTAACTCATGCTTTTTATGTTTCCCAAATTAAAAAATGAAAAGGCTAAGTTGTGTAAGAATAATATCAACACATCTTATTATTTTTATATTATTTAAATGTTTTCAACTTAATGTCATGAATGTCAATTATAGCAATACCAAAAGAGTTACATTGGGCAGAAGTTCTTTCCTATTTGTATATTGTTATGATGTCTGTAATGTGCTTTAAATGACTTCAGCCTAGATATGGGTGTGTGTGTGTGTGTGTGAGAGAGAGTGTGAGTTAGTGAGCTACTCTCTGAGGGCTGTCAGTTGCTCTAATCAAAAATTCATAGCCCCAGGGTGATCTGCTAGCATTGAATCAGAAAGGCCATGGTTCTGAAGAGAGCTGCTGGAGCATTTACGAGTCACTGTATCTCAACCACTACTAGAGACTTTATTATTTAACATAATGAATATCAGAAGTGGGTTTTCATGAATGAACTTACGTCTTGTTAATCTGTATAACAGATGTTAGAAATAGGCTCTTAGCGAAATTAAATATTCTCCCAATATGTGAATTGGCTATAATATTTTAGACACAGTTGCCCCCTTAGCAAGTCCTGTAGCCTATTCTCTTGGGGATGGCACCTGAGGTTTGATCCCTAAATGGTCCTGTGTTGAGCCACAGAGTGGGATGAGTCTGGTTGCTTCCTGTGGACAATAAGAGGGGACAGAATCCTGCCTCTGGAATGTTGTGACATCTGCCTCTGGTTAATGTCCCATGCAAGGCAGGAAACACCTAAAAATCAAAAGTGGGTGTATGATCTGCTTTGTACTTTCTTATAAAAGTTGCTTTAATTAACATCTGTACCTGTGGAAGATTTTTGTCTGAGATTTGCTTTCATAAAAACCTGGTAGCCACCAATGGCCCTTCTGGTCAGCCAGCCCCTCACATTTTGACAATTTTAGGTATGGGTCAGCTCCAGACTGTTTTCCAACTGTCAAGTATACCTGTTAAGCTCTCTGAGACCTGAAATCCATCTTCATGTGGTTTAAGGTGAAAGCAGCTTCCCATAACTTTTCAACTTCCAGTGGGGAGGGAGGGGCCATGCCGCAGCACAACAAATCTTTTTCTAAAAAAAAACTTCCCACTTTTCAATCTCTGTGACAAATCCTCAAGCCTTCCCCAATGCACTGAGTAAAAGTCCACAGAACCAGAATCATAATTCTCAGCCTGCCCTGGTGGTCTCACCCTATTGCCCTCAGCCAAAACTCTGTTGTGAGAGGGGAAGTCATATTTAATATCCGGTGATGCCACCCACACCCAGAGACAGTCCTGTTCAAACTGAGACATTCCAGGGGAGTGATGATAAGATTCCACTGCAAAAAAACTGGGTAGATAATACCCGCTCTCAAAGTCTACCAGGCCAATATCATATTCACTGTAATTCACTGTGAAGAATCTGGAGACTTAAATCAAACCCTTTGAGTACTCAGAATGGCTCATCTATCGAGAACTCCCTAGGGACCTCCATTTGGCATCAACTGCCAAATAGTTTCTGTCAGCATCCCAGACACAGTTGGAGCTATTCCGGCCATCTCCGGAGTCTGTTTGTTTGTGGCCCCCATCAGGACAGAGTGGACAGCTTCCGCAGTGGTCTTTATAGGACTACAGTCTTTCATTCAAGGATAATATTATGAGTAACCACTTACAGTTTCCTTTTAGCTATACTAAAAACATCAGGAAAAAACCAAATGTAAGGAAGGATAACCAACCACCTTGAATTTTCCTCTAGACACCAAAGTTGTGAGATACAGCTGGAGGTTCCCAGGGCCAGGTGAAGAGCACAGAAACGCCAATACTGCCTCACTGTTCCCGTGACAATGGGGAGTGTGTTAGAAGGAGACACGGGGCTGAGAGATGGCACCTGGCAGGTGACCGTGCTGCCTTATTTGGGCACAGATCCTGCTGCAGGTAGAGAGCAGAACAGTTTTTCTGGAAGTTGTAATAATGGCATCTGGGCCAGAATGGAAGAAGAAACAATTGGGAATACTTAGTTTACATGCCAAGAACAAGAAGAGCAATTTTAACAGCAGTCAAAAGTAGCCTTTTGAAAAATTGGGTTTATTGGGGTGCTATTGATTATTAAAATTATATAGGTATCAAGCACACAGTTCTGATACATCATCTGTACATTGCATGGTGTGCTCACCACTCAGTCAAATCTTCTGTCATCAGGTATTTGACCTGCTGTACCCCTTACTACCCACTCCCCCAGCCCCTCTCCTTCTGCTAACCACCATACTCTTGTCTGTGTGGATGAGGTTTGCTTGTCTCTTTGTCTTGTTTGATCATTTGTTGCTTCCTGCTTTGTATTCCACATATGAGTGAAATTATATGGTTCTTGACTTTTTCTGTCTGACTTGTTTCAGCTTAGCATGATATTCTCAGGATGCATCCATATTGTTGCAAATGGCAGTATTCCGTCTTTTCTATGGCTGAGTAATGTTCCACTGTGTAGATGTACCACATCTTTACCCGATCATCTCTAGAAAGTAGGCTCTGACTAAAACATTCTCCCTCTGCCCCTCTGTGCCCCCTGCCAGCCTCCCTTAAAATCTGCACAGCCTATAGCAGTGTTTCTCAGACTTTTTTCATTATAGTCCCATCAGGAGTGTTTTAAGACTTTTTCCTAATCTCTTCCCATGAAAATTCAATACCATAGATATATCTGTTTATACACTTACTGTGTATGCACACACACACAAATCTATATCTGTATATGTACATATACACACATACAAATGTATATATATTTGTGTTCAATACATAAAAAGGATGATATATATATCTATATATACATATACATATATATATCTGTGTTTGATATATATACAGATATATATGTATATGTACATATATACAGATGTATATATATATCTGTGTTTGATTCATAAAAAGGATAAGATATATACATATATATGTATATGTACATATATATCTGTATATCTCTCTCTCTATATATATATCTACCTGTGTTTGATACATAAAAAGGATAAGATATTTTCACCTCCTGTATCAATTTCCTAGGACTACCACAACAAAGTAACACAAACTTGGTGATTTAAAACAGTACAAATTTGTTACCTTCCAGATCGGGGGCCTGGAAGTTCAAAGTTAAAGGTTTAACAGGGTTGTGCTCCCTCTGAGGGCTCCGGAGGGGAATCCTTCCCTGGTTCTAGCTCCGGCGGTCCCAGGAAGTGTCTGGCTTGTGGCTGGGTAACTCCAGTGTGCACCTCAGTCTTCGTATAACCTTCTTCTCTCTGTGTTGGTGTCCTTTTTTCCCCTCCCTCTTATAAGGACACTGGCATTGGATTTGGGGTCCACTCTCATCCAGTATGATCTTATTTCATGCCTTACCTTAATTACACCTGCAAAGATCCTATTTCCAAATAGGGACATTCTGAGAATTCTGGTAGACATGAATTCTGGGGACACCATTCAACCCATTACAGATCCCAAGAACCAATCTTTGCCCCCTTGGGGATGATATTATCATTGTTGAGAATGTATAGCCTGGAGAATAAATGATATTCAAAGCACTCCAAAATCCAAATCCAACTTACTTGGCAAATAGACGTTATCAGCTCTCTGAAGAGCACCCCCTACAAATCCTGTGTGAGTGACTTCTGTAGTCCCCCTGAGCGACTCTGTGCTTCCTGAAGGAAAGTCACGGTACTATCAGTCCATCTGCCTTCTTGCACTCCTCATCCAGCTTCTGAAAGGGTTAACTTGTCTCATCCTCAACTGCATGCCCTGTAAAGTGGGGAGAATAAGAGTATCTGCTTCCTACAGTTGATTTTGCTGTTAATTCAGGTCATTCACAAATAGGAGTCTGCTTCAGTGTCTACAATAGAAAATGTGCTCAGTAAGTTATTAGTAGTTGTTTTTACTATTATTCTTTCTCCTCCCCACCATGTCTTCCCTGAGAGAGGGTGCTCTCAGTCCCTTCCCTTGCCAGTTTCCTGATCTGATTCCTCTCTCTGGAGATGAGTTTGGAGGCTTCTCTTTCGGCTGTCTCTCCCATGGTCCCCATTAACCACAGCCAATCTGACCTTTACAAGCTTCAGCTTCTCTGCCCATTAGGAAATTATAAAGGCACCTGTCCTTGGCCCAGGGCACGGGCCTTGATGTAAGCGGGAAAGGAAGGGAGAGCCAGTCAATAAATGCTGTGAGCCAATCATGTCATGAAAATTCTGGGTGCATTGGCTAGCCTTGTTAACCACTCACTGGTGTGACTTCTCTTTGGAAACGTAAGGAAACTGTGCATTGGCTTTTGTGAGAATATATTTCATGATGGCGTATGCTTGTAAATTGCATTTCAGAGCATTCATCTCTGCATATTCCTAATTTTAGGCCTTTTATCTTTGTCTTTGTCCTGTGGATAGAAGTCCATGGTAGAGACCCTAGCTGGATAGGTCAGTTAGTTACAGCATCATTCTGATGCACCAAGGTTGTGGGTTTGGTCCCTGGTCAGGGCACATCCAAGAATCAATCAGTGAGTGCATAAATAGTGGAATTAATGTTTCTCTCTCTCTCCTTCTCCTTAAAAACAACAATAACCACAATAAAAAACTCCATGGCAGACATAAAGGGGGTATGGATGTCCTTAACTCTGTCAGCATCAGAGGGACACTTTGGTCAAGTGGTCCCTCTCACATGACAGAAAACTTGATCTTGTGGTTTCAATTTCATATCTGACAGGCAAGTTGAGATTTGTCTTCACAAGTCCATCCTCTCCTTCCAAGCTGCACCAAAAGAAATTGGTCACATAGAGTTGTGTTTGTGATAATTTAGATGATTTTTGTTTTATATACCTCTTGGCAGAACTAAGCATTTGTGGGGTTTGAATGATATTTTGGACCATTGCATGAAACACATGCTGATTATTCTCTCCTCCAGATAATCTCTCGCATCCTTGAGCCACACTAGATCCAAGAGACCCAGGAGGGGCGTTGCACAGCTCCTGATGACACGTGAAGGTAGCTTTACTAAATTGCTTCTTGATTCGATGCCTTCTGTCTCTATTGGGGCCTTCGGTCTCTATCTGGATAGAGCCCTAGGAAGTTTCTCATTCTGTCTGCTGAAGAGCAATGCGGGGGGTGTCCTGCTTTTTTCCCAGTGTTTTCTTGGGAAAGTTATATTTACTACCACAGAGATCAGTACTTCTCTTGAATGATGGGCGTGTGCTTAGCCTCATGGATGTTGGGAATTGTGTACGTGACCATGTTTCTTTTCTTGTGTTGGAGGCTGCAAAGCTTAGAACCGGTTGGTGGTTCACTATAGCCAGGATGAGGATTTCCACCCCACCTCCAAATTTACTCCTGTCCCTTTCCTTGTATTCTCTTTTCTTCTGCACCACTGAAAAGTTATGTTCCTTTGTCGTGTTTTAGTTTTCCTTGTAAGCTCCCTTATATCCTTTCTGGAATAAAGTAGGATGCACATTTTTGAGTAAATAAAAATTTATCTGGGAGAGGAATTAGACTTATGATCCCAATGGGCAAAATAAGGATTCCCTCCTTCCTCCATCCCTCCCTTCTACCTTCCCGCTTTCCTATTGCTCAATAGATATTGAATGTATGTCAACTAAATATCAAGAACTGAACTAGAAGACACAGGGAGATAGAGGAGGCAGCTTTTAGCTGTTTAAGAAAGGAATTTAGAACACGCACACCTGCCCAAACGTAAACAGTTACCATTTGTACCAGAACTTCATAATTGACAAAGTGCTTCTGCATGCACATGACCATGTTTTGCCTTCACAGCACTGACCAATGGTAGGTATTATTATCTTCATTGATCAAGAACCCAAGCTTTATTTTTCTTAGCTTTAACAAGAATCTCAGCCAAGGTTACTCAGCTGCTAAATGGGGGAGGTAGAAATTGCTTCCTGGTCTTCTGGTTGGGACCCTTGTTTGCCTTTTCCATGACCTGACAGTCCTGACCCATGGGGCGGGTGTACTCTCTCAGTGCGAATAGGCTCCATTTCACTCTGACATCATTTTTACCCAGAATGTGAAGAACATTTCACAGAGTGTTGTTTCTATTTTTATTCTCTGTGATTTAAAAGCCAACAGCAATATGCTGAATATGTTTCTGTTTTTATGCTTCAGAGTTTTGCTTTGGGAGAGAGTCTTCCAGTTGGGGCCATATGAGTGCTGGCTAGAAAACAGGTGGGTCTGTGTGTCTGTCATTCAACACGCCATCCGACTCAGCAGACAGTCATCACACACTGCCACCTCCACCTGGGAGGTGAGCTCCCATGTGCATGTTGTGTGTGCATATTGTGTGTTATCTGAGGGAGAACAGAATGGCATATTCTGGACCAGAGCTGGTGCTTGTCACAGCATGCCTACCAGCAACTATAAGGTGCTTCTTTCTCTAAAACCAGTATAAACTTGGAGAGTATTATTATTTGGGGGCAAGTGTGGGGGGGTATTCCTCACCATGTCCTTATTTAGCATGGAGAAGTAAAAATATCTAGGATATTGATTTAGTTAAAGAAGGAGTATTGAGTCGTCCCTTGTTATCCTTCCTTAAACTCATTTTATCTTAATTTCCTTAAAACTCGTGGCTTATTGATGGTACTCTTCTTTAGCTTCCAGGAAGATGTGATTTACCCCTATTTTTATAGTTCTTTGGTCATTTCAATGGGGCCCTTATTTGTGGTAATGGTCCCCTGGTCTGGCTACCTCCATAGGATTGTTGGTGAGTTCACCAATGAGATACTCCATATGAAAATATTTTGAAATGTGAAAAAACTATAGATGAAGATTGTTCATATTATTGCCATATGTCTCTCTTGGGTAGAATTATAATTCTAACTCAGGTCACTTCAAAGATGAAATGTTCCTATGTTGAAGATAGGCACCATTCTCTGCAAACAATTACATCAGCTCTACCCAAATGTCAAGGACCATTCAAAATTAATGCACAACACACTGGAGAAAAGGCCATGGCCAAGGCTGCGCCTGGCATGACTTCCCAATAGTTATTTTCCTAGGAGTCTGGACTCATGGGTCATTTTATCTGTAGATGATTGTGGGAATATGTTTAATTAGACCGGGAAGGATTGTCTTCACCCTTTGCTGGCCCTTGGTAAGTAAGCAGATAGAAGACTATCAGAAAAGAACATACAAATCTTTAAAAGTATAGATTGGGAATGGATGGTAAGATTTCCTGGACAATCTAAGGGATTCATTCAACATCATTCCTGTTTTTCACAATGATCTTCCCTCATTGGGGCTCCTTAGAGAGGAGCATTGAGCCTGTAAAATCTCAGGTTCAGCAAGACACTTTCCATGTATCCCAAATTTCACCTGGCACCATGGAATGTATGACTTTTAGGCCCCTCCCAGACCCCCTACACTGAGCACATATCTCCAAGTGGGTAGTACAGTTGCCTTACAAAAGCTGATTCTTTCTTTATTCTTGGACTTTTCTCATTTACTAAACACCAATTAAGCATCTATAAGGTGTCAAGCACTGTGCTAGCAACCCAAATGCAAGATTAATAAGACCAAGTCAGGCTTTGGAAAGTTCACAATCACAGGAAGAAGACAATCAGACAATGATGACTGTACAACAAGTTAGAGATATCCAAAAAAATTCATGAGGGATACTCTGGCAGCTTAGATCAGGGGAGTGTAACTGTCTGCAGAGGTGAGGGAAAGCTCTCAAGAGGAGGAAAAGTAGAGTTGGGTCTTCAGGAAGACTAAACGCCTGTCAATACAGAGGAAGCAGACTGGGGGCAGAGGAATAGCACATGTGAAGACCAGGAGGCTGAGAAGACTTCGAAGTATGAAATCTGTAACTGAGGATTGTGATGTCCTGTAGAGCTAGAACAGTGTGCAGGACCAACTCTGTGCCAGGGAAGTCGGAATCTCTCTCAGAACCAACGACGATCCCAGGGTGTTAACCAAAGCTATAATATACACACAGTATACCTTGGGTTGGAGCCCAGAGAGTCCTTTCCAAGCTTCACTCCCTTTCTTCTTCTCTGCTCCTCTCCCTTCCCCCACCCCCGCCTCCCACTCTACCCTTTTAGGTTCTGGTTCCATCCAGCCACTCCCCCAAATGACCAAGCCCAGGATACCACATGCCCCTTTGGTCTGAGGTTGCTGCGACTTGGGAAGGTAACAGTTGGATCCTGGCCTTCCTCCGAATTAGGCACCTAGCAGACAGACAGGCCTAATTCTGATGCATGATTATGTGAAAAGACTTTCTTCTCATAAGGGAAGAAGACAGGAAGGAACAAATCAGGTGAACTGCACAGTGAGCTGTGCCTGTTCACTTTATTTTCTGAGGCAGAGATGAAAAATCGCAGAGAGCAGCCACGTCTTTGCATTGGCATAGGTCACTGCCTTCTCTGCCAATCTCCTGATTTCATTGCAAGAAAAGTGAGCCCTGCCCTTGTTAGAGGGTGACGCAAGTTCAAGAGCTGACTTAGCCAGCCCCAGTGTCAACCTAATGCTTTCCATTAGATTTTTTCTAGGTTATATAAACTAATGGCCATGAACTCTGACTTGGGGTAGGCAAAATAAACCAAAGAACATGCCAGTTAGAATGTATCAGTAAGGCATTGGTCTTAGAACATTTGCAGTTGTTCTTGGTAATGCAGAGAGAGCACACAGCACTGTCACCCAGGCAAGGGTTCTATTCTTTTGCTTCACTCCAGTCCTAACTAACAGCCCTTCTGGACTGGAATGAGTCCAAGTCATTCTCTCTGTTTCCAGCCAGATCTCAGCCAGTCATTTCTGCCAGCTGTGCCTGCTGAAAATGAAAAAAAAAAATGCAGCTGACCCATAATGCCAAGATCACTATAGTCTTAGAGATTTGTTAAAATTCCAGGAGCTGGCACTGCATTTGGAAATGGCATGTTGCTTGACAGGAGGTTTAAGTTATTTTTGGAGCCAATTCCTCACTTACCACCTTATTCTTAAGATCACAGTGCTGCCTCCCCGTTCCCCCCACAGCCATTCTATCCCCTTTCCATTTGCCATTTAACATGGTGATTGAATTGTGTGGTGACCATAACACAAAAATATCTGTCCTCAAAATTGTATGGTATGTAAAGTATATCTCAATAAAGCTGTTTAAAACACAGAATTTTCCCAACTATGATAATGTTTACAGCAGGAACTAGTGGGTTTCTAATTCCACCACCATGCCTGTCACATAGCAGGTGTTCAATAAATATTTGTTGAATGGTTTTCTTAGGTAATGTCCCTGCATAAAAATTTTCAATGGCTTCCCATAGACTATGGACTTCATTCTAACTTAAATATTCAATTAAGAATCATTCTACGTAGTTTGGAGCTGAGAGATTCATTATGTCTCCGACCCAAGGCTTCTCTTTATCTCCCCTAAATACTTATAGTATCTACTGAGAATTGGAAGGGTACCCCACTTCACGTCCTCATTTGCTTGAATTTGAACTATTATTATGGTTTCTTATGTGGTTTTCCACTATTCATAACCACTATCTCCTGAGCTCAGGACCAGCCACATAATTTGAAGTTCCCTGTCAGTGCAAGGTGAAAATGCAGGGATCCTTTTGCAGAATCGCTGAAACTTCCAACAGGAAAGTGGTGGTGCATTAAACCAAGCACGGGGTCCTATGTGACTGCGTAGTTTGCATGCCCATGAGCTGATTCTATCTGAGTTCAGTACTTTTGAAGTATCATTTTGCTCACGGTATGTTCATGTTCAAAAACTTTCCACAGCTCCACATGATTCAGAGTTGTAATTTTAGGGACTTACAAATTCCAACTTGCAATTGGTGACAGAAGTGAAGCTGGTCTTGTGGGCCCATGAACTTTGTGATGGGCATGTACACATTTGACAAAGAGACGACCTGGGTGACCCAGGTCTTACACTCCATTGGTCGGCTGAGTCTAGGGAGGTCTGAGTTTTAAGTTTAAAGAGATAAAGAACCCTGTTGTCCCATGGCAAGTGTCTCAGGGAGTGACTCTTCTTCTTTATACCAGTGTCACACTGAGAATCATCTATAGTCTTCTGGTCAGAGAGCTGCCTACAGGTGTAACCCGGAGACAGCAGGCAAATGCAATGCCTTTACTGATTGCACATTAGGAAATCTGTGGGAAGAAATAACACTTTGGATATGCCAACCACAAATATGGTTTCCATCTAACTGAATCCATTCATCACTACATTAAAAGAGAAGCTGACTCAATCGAAAAGTGAGTTCAATGAATCCATCCTCCCACAAAAACTGCCTGGCGCATGTATGTGTTGTGTGTGTGTGTTGATGTGAATCTCATCTTAAAGAAAAAATAAATCCTGGCTTCAAGCAAATGAAGGCTTATTCATATGGCAGCCTCCTTGCACACAGCTGATGGTTGTAGCACGTGGAATTACTTATAACTAAAGCCTTTGACTGAAAATGCAGATGTGGCACTCAACTTATCTCAACTTATCATCCTCTTCTCTGAGATTTAATGGGTTCTTTAGAACACCAGCCAAGACCAGTTACTATTTTAACAAATCAGTAAGTATATTTTCATGGGCTTGACTTGCCCATTTGGTGCCTCTCAGAGCCCCACTGTGGCCGTGCAGGTTGCCGTATTGGCACTGGATATGGGCAGCTTGAAAGGGTGTGTCTTATTTCACAGACTCCAGCAAGGGCAGCAAGAGCAATTGTTCAGATCAGTGAAAACCAGGCATTCTCTCCTTGATGGCAGCTTGGATCAGGATTGCATTGTAACAAGTTACCATGCATTTAGTGGCTTAAAATGATACACAATTTGTTAACTCACAGTTTTTACGGGTCACAAGTCTAGCAACAGCTTAGCTGATTCCTCTGTTTTGG